>CM033650.1:57372093-57481297 GCA_019512145.1 Engystomops pustulosus
TGAAAAACGCAGTGAAAAACACAGTGAAGAATAGATTACAGATGTTCGGCACATCTGCTTACTTGTCGGGGTGATACGCTGTCCCGGGATCCGCTCCTCTTCTTCCACTGAAGTCTCCCCGTGCTGCCCGATGTCTCCCCGTGCTGCCCGATGTCTCCCCCGTGCTGCCCGTATCTTCCGACAAGTAAGCAGATGTGCCGAACATCTGTAATCTATTCTTCACTGTGTTCTTCACTGTCTTTTTCACTTAAATGATCCTGTGTTCACTGTGTTCACTGTTTTTATTCTATTCTTCATTGTTCTTCACTGTGTTTTTTTAATTAAATGCTCGATCTCGAGCAGGGGAAATACTCGTCCGAGCAACGAGCCGTTTCGAGTACCTTAATACTCGAACGAGCATCAAGCTCGGACGAGTATACTCGCTCATCTCTAGTCAAAATACCAGAATACAGAGAGCAGAAACAACAGAATACCAGGAGGTTACTAAGAACTAAGTCTATAGCAGACTAAGGGCAAGCTGACCTCTTATGTGATGTCAGACATTGCACCATGTCCTGGGCCCAGAGAGTAATTGAAGCAGAACCCTGAAATCCAAACAAGACAGCAAGGGAGCAATGGAATCGAGGAACAGACTCAGTTAAAAGGGGTTACCTATTGATGAACCAGACAAGAGCTGCAGGAAAGTGTGTAGTACAGATCCATCAAAGTATCCAGCAAGCATTAACCAGTGTTCACACTTACAATGTCAGAGTGATATACAGGCGGCCCCCTACTTAAGGACACCCGACTTACAGACAACCCATAGTTACAGACAGACCCCTCTGACCTCTGGTGAAGCTCTCTGAATGCTTTACTATAGTCCCAGACTGCAATGATCAGCTGTAAAGTGTCTGTAATGAAGCTTTATTCATAATCCTTGGTCCCAATACAGCAAAAAATGTTTAAACTCCAATTGTCACTGGGGCCAAAAATTTTTTTGTCTAGATCTACAATTATAAAATATACAGTTTCGACTTACATACAAATTCAACTTAAGAACAAACCTCCGGACCCTATCTTGTACATAATCCGGGGACTGCCTGTACAAAGACAAAATTAGCGCATCCTCGGTCCTACTTTACAGACAGAGGATGACGCCAGCACATGTGAATATGCCGTATATAGTGCATAATGAATACTGTAAATACACGAAAAATAATGGTAGAATTACAAACATGGACACGTTTATATGAGTTCACTCTAGCATTGGTCACCAGAGGTTGGTATATAAAAACGAAAATGAAAAAAAAAGAAAATTGGCCACGCACTAAGGGGGTCAATCATATTCCCTATAGATAAACTATGCAAACATAGAGGGGGGTAATCGCAGGAATAATTTGCTGCAGTTTCCCTTGAAGCCCATCAGCAAATTACAAACCAGTCTGTATTTAGCCTTCGGGTTGGGGGCTATAGTCGCATCTGATTTGATTTTCTACGTCATGCTTATCTGCTCTAATTTTAGCTAATGAAAATATATGGAGCATTCACATATTAGCCTTTTATATGTGTTTATATGCTGTTATCTGAGGATTTTTATGTCTTAACATAAGATTTTTACTGAAATATTTTCTGTTTATTTTTTAGTTAGTATTTTCGTTACATATTCCATTTTATTGTTGTTTCTTTCATGCTCATTGCTTTATATGTGTGTCATATGCTGTGCAGCTTGCCGAGCATTCCCTGTAAATATATTGTGACAACACTGTATATATTTAGGAACAGCAGAGGAAACGTTGTGGTATGCTTCCCTATTATATCCGCCTCCAGCCTTTTTCTGTGTCGGTTTGACTTTTTTTTAAAGGTGGTAGGAAATCTATTCACTTTCAATAATTGTATAAAATAGTTGAAATACCTTTTACTGCAATTCATCCATGTCCTGAATAAAATACATTCTGAAATGCTCAAAGAGGCTCGACAAGCTGGCTGACTTGTGGGGACAACTGGTCTTTTACTGCTGTCATATTTTGCCTCTCCAATGCAGAAGAATGGCACTCACAGGGCTTGTACACAAATTTCTAAGTGATATATTTCACACCACTACAATAAATGACTTGTATATTTACTTGGAAGCCCTATGAGTGCGATTTATTCTGGAACTGATGCGCATTATTGGATGTTTCAATTTCACAAAATGCAGGATTTCTCGCTTTGTAAGTTTCTTTATCCAATATTGCAGAATTTCTATTAAATTGGTGCATGTATAGTTTTTCTCTTGCTATGTGTTAATTAATAGGACATTATTTAAAGGAAACCTACCATTTGATTTGATGCATTATGAAGCAAACATACCTTGAGAATGCTGTAGCTACACCAGTTTTCTGGTGGTGACTATAGTAAATATGTTGAACAGAAGCCAGGGGCGTCGCTAGGTCAAAAGAACCGGGGCTCGTGCCCCGGATCTTTTGGCCTGTTCCCCGGATCTCCCCGGGCATCCTCCCCTCTCTCATCACGATCCGTGTCCTGCACGGATCGTGATGAGAAGGTTTGCTGTCACTGCTTTCCCCAGCAGCTCAGCCTCCGGTGAATAATAGTCACAGAGTCTGAAGGACCTGTGCTGATGTCATGGTCACATGACCTGCCGGGGGAAAAAAAAAAAGAGAGAGAGAGGCACATTACTTACTGGGGGGCTGTGTGGGGCACTTTTCTTACTGGGGGGCTGTGTGGGGCACTTTTCTTACTGGGGGACTGTGTGGGGCACTTTTCTTACTGGGGGGCTGTGTGGGGCACATTACTTACTGTTGGGGCGTGATGGGTAACACGCACCTGGTTTTGTTTAAATGCAAGACAAAGTGTGAGCGCAGCCTTACAGTATTTGGGGAGATTGTTAGGGGCAGCAGCAGGATAACACTGCCAGGGAACCAAGATGTAGGGACAATGAGGAACATAAGGTGTGGTGATGCCTAATGGAGAAGATGGAGGATGCGTCACCTGCAGTCACTGGAGCAAAGAAGTAGGGGTTTCTCTGATGTTTCTGTAGCTGTATACACTGTCAGTAAAGTTGTTATGTGAGGGGTTATGTACAGGAGGGGGCATTACTAAAAGAGCGCTACATATGTATTGGGGCCCGTGCCCCGGATCTTTTACAACCCTAGCAACGCCCCTGGCAGAAGCATTCACACCTCAGCCTGCATCCTACCCATCCCACTGCCATCCCACTCTCCGCTTTGTCACACCCAAAATGGTATGTGCAGCGGAAAAGGTCAAAAAATGGTGAAGAAGGGACTTCATACAATGACCATTTCTCACAGTTCCAAAAGTTTGACATCACAAACATGAGGTTATATTGTCCCATGATGACAATGACTTTTTGTCACATCACAATGTCTCAAAAAAGTATCTGATGATACATCGCCCCTTGATTTACTGGTTGGTAAATAAACTTCATAATTTTAACTTCTTGACAAGCTAATGAACTGTTTCTACCTTCTCCCGAGGATCCCTGACACCCGGAGACCCCATCCTACTCCTGCAATCAGCACAGGAGAAACTGTAGCAACACCAAAAGACATTGCTGCAGACTGGAGCCCCGCACCAGCTGATGTCTAAAGCACCAGGTTGTCAGGAACAGAGGTTGTGGATCCTCTGGACCACTGCAGATGATGACACAAGCCACTACCTGGGACCGGAGTCTAAGTGGCACCCGGGTTTTCACCAGAGCCCGCCGCAAAGCAGGTTGGACTTGCTCTTTTTAAAATTTGGTGCAAATTCCACATCAAGGTGCACAAGTTAAAAAGTGACTCCCAAAGCTGCAGTATTAAATCTGCGCATAACTTTCTACCTATGACAAAGTGTACAGTATATCACTATAACAATTCTAATATCAGAAAGATTTTTCAGCTTTCTTTCTATAGGATGCAATCACATTAATGAGTAAGTATGTTACAGGCTGTAAATGTTCTTAGAAGCAGAAACAACACAGCACGTTGGTTAACGTATGGTCAACAATGGAAGAACAGTAGCATATTATTTGAGCTCTGCATAAAGGACTGCTGAGTGAAATGTTCTTGCATGGAACATATCATGTTTGGCCCAAAACATTTGTAAAGCTTCTATGACTTGCCATTAAGTTATCACCTGCCAGTGAGGAGGCCGAGAGGCTAAAACCATTAGTAAATTGCAATGCAGATCAAGGTCATGTCAGTCTCATCCAAAATAGAAGCTGCGGCACTTCCGCGTGACCCGGAGTGTCACACGAAAAATATTCTCATCTAAAGCCAAAGAATAAAGAAATATACTGTCCATGTGCAGTGTGTAAGTGCCCTCCTCTTTGGATGGAGTTTGGGCTAGCTGTTAATAATACTTATGGATCATCCTCCAATTATATATCCTATATATAAAAATGTATATATAAAAATATAAAAAAATATTTTTATATTATATATAAAGCCCCAAAACTATCCCCTTTTTGATGTATTAATCCTCTATATTTTTCAGATTGTGATGTTTTTCACTTTTTTCATATTTACTGTATGTCAGAAATAGATATAAGAAAAGACATTGGGGGTGCGTTACTATGCCTTCTTTTTGGTGGAGAAGGCATGTAAATTTCCCCATTTCCCCAGATCGAGGCACTATCTTCCACTTTGGTCGTGTTGAAGAGTGGGCAGGATCGCGGTGGTTTAAAACACTAGTCTTAATAAATTCATCCTTGCTCTCTTGGGCCACTTTCACACAATCAGTATTTGGTCAATATTTTCTATCAGTATTTTTTAGTCGAAACCAGATGTGGAATCTACAGGGAATAAAAGTATAATTATGAAATATGAAAGATTTGTTAATCATCCATGTTCTCTAACCATAACTGGTTTTGGCTTAAAAATAGTGATTAAATTCTGACCAGGTAAAGTGATGTGTATTTTGTTCGAACCTTGTTTTCCAATTGGAAGGTATTTCAACCACTTCTGTTCTGATCTCAGTTCCTGGGATGATGGTTAATTCACTTACAATAGGGATTTTGCTGCTATTTCTTTGGATGCTTTGCATGTAGTCTATACAGTATGTACCTGTACTCTAACGAATTCTGTTAATGTGCACCCATAAACCATTTGGGCTTTCATTTGGACTTAAAGGGGACCTACCACCATGAATCTACCTATAAAGGTAGATCGGGTGGTAGGTGGATCAATAGGACGTGAGGATAGCCCTTTTAAGGGCTAATCCTCACGTCCCCGTACTGTTTTGTGAACTTATATAAAAGGTTTATGCTAATTTTGTTATGCGGCTACTGGGGCGTGGAGTAGCCGCAGCTGTGGCTACACGGCGCGGCTACTCCACGCCCCAGTAGACACTTTACCCCTCCTACCCACAATCTTCGGCGCGCAGCTCCTTGCAGTTGCGCGCACTCGTCCGGCGATCCTGCCGTCTGCGCAGGAGCAGAAACCGCAGGCCAGACGCATGTGCAGTCACTGCTCGAAACAGGTCGCGGGCTGCTGTTCGGCGCCTGCGCAGACGGGCAGGATCGCCGGACGGAGGGCGTGTAGCTGCAAGGAGCTGATGCGCCGAAGATTGTGGATAGGAGGGTGGGTGTAAAGTGGCTACTGGGGCGTGAGTAGCGCGCAGTGTAGCCACAGCTGCGGGCTACTCCACGCCCCAGTAGCCGCATAACAAAATGCATAAAACCTTTTATATAAGCAAAAACAGTGCGGGGGACGTGAGGGATTAGCCCTTAAAAGGGCTATCCTCAAGTCATTGATCCACCTACCACCGATCTACTTTAGGTAGAGGTTAGGTCCCCTTTAAACCTGTGAAGTATTTGAACAGTTTTTCCTACACCCTGGCTGGAACAATCCATAGCGTTACCCTGAGTCCTGAATAGTAATCCGGTCTCACCATCTACCTGGGAAATATGCAAAGGCATTTTCAGGTTGGGGCAAGGAAAACATTGCTTCTTTTTGCTACTTTGAAATCAGCCCTGTTAATATCAAGCATGACTTTCAGGAAGCCTAATGACATGATGTGGATTCCCAACTGTAGACAGCGCTGTTTTGACGTGGTTGTGTCTCTTCAATTGGTTTGGCTGACTGACAGTGAGAGGTTGGCAGTTGTTCTTGTTCCATAGACTTTCTCATAAATGTTTAATTTTCACCTTGTTTTGGTAGCTAAATCTGAGCTTAAATATGAGAACTTTGCTTCTAGATAGAACACGCAGTTGTATAAATTAGGTAAATAATAATGTAATAATACTTGCAGCTTCCTTATGTATTTAGAAACCTCTCCTGTACAATGATCTAGAACCTGAACATAAAGCCGAGTGGCACAAATCAAAAAACTGCATCAATATACCTGTAAATATGACTTTATTCTAAATGTTAATTTGAAGTCATATTGAGTGGTTATTTTACAAATTGCAAACAAATCTTTGAACTCATTAAACTGAAAGTCCAAGGCAGCAGAATGATATAGTTCTAACAAAGCTAACAGGAAGGAGCGTGACTACAGTGGTAGCAGTCATAGAATCTGCTATGGGGCCCACAATGTTAGGGGGCCGCAGCATCCGACCTGACATACTAAGAATGGAGGAAGTGCACCATTATATACATATATTTTATATATATATATATATATATATATATATATATATATATATATATATAACAGTGCACATCTTCCACAGTAACCAGTATCAATCTGCAGCACAGATAATTCAGATGGTATCTGGAGCACCTGGGCTTCTAGTTATTTTATGTTTCTTGTACTCTGGACTACTAATTTTACTGCTCTCTTTTCATTTATTTTGAGGTCATTTTGATACATAAATACAAAAATCAGAACAAGCTAAACCCTTTAGATTAAAGATTAAGATTACAGTAGATTATAGATAAAAAGATTAACCTGTATAATCCAATTCTTAAAACACACTCCAAAATTTTGAGCAAAGCCCGTCCATAGTCTGTGTGGGCACAATAATTAAAGTTATTGTGATGCAACAATTCTGGTATTTTCTAAAATACAAAGGTATTAAACCGTCCATCAGTTTATTGTGATATTCTGCTTTTATTCCATCCATGTTATGAGTTTATAAGTTTTGTTAGTTTAAATTCTAACACCTTGCTTCTTCCATGTCATGATAAGTAAAAACACCTTACAATGTGGATCAGGGGAGCATTGAATTTTGGACTTTTATGGACAGTTAAATATTTCCCCTATGCGAACTCAGCATTTGTTACTTTATTTTACATCAAGGGTTAACTTTCATTAATCTATAGCGTTTCGTTATATACATTCTGTTTATTATGACTGTATGGACTGGTAGAAAGGGTTAATGAACATTGAGAGACATTTCTGACTTGTGATTTCTGATCTTTGTTAGAGAAGTTGGTAATATTTCAGCTATAGCAGAAAGAGGCTGAGCCCTCTTCATACAGAGGTGGGTTTTGCATATTGGGGGACATTTACTAAGGGCCTGATTTGCGTTTTCCCGGCGTGTTACCCGAATATTTCCGATTTGCGCCGATTTCCCCTGTATTGCCCTGGGATTTTGGCGCACGCGATCGGATTGTGGCGCATCGGCGCCGGCATGCACGCGACGGAAATCGGGGGGCGTGGCCGAACGAAAACCCGATGGATTCGGAAAAACCGCCGCATTTAAAAAAAAGAAATGTGTCGCAATGACCCCCATTGTGTTGCAAATGGGTTTTTTTTTTCCAATTTCACCACATTTCCAGCTTCCCAGTACACGGCATAGAATAATAAATAACGTCACTGAGAAGTAAAATTTGTTATGCAGAAAATAAGCCCTCACACAAAAAAACAATGGAAAAATTTAAAAGTTATGGATTTTTGAAGGTGGAGAACGAAAAATGAAAATAAAAAAACCTGCGTCCCTAAGGGGTGTGGTCACACATGGCGCTAGCGTTGTGTTTACAAACGCACTGCTGTTGCCCCACCAACAAATAACATCTCCTCAGTGGGAACCGACCAATAGTGGACTTTCTGATTTTTCTTTTTTTCTGATGTAGTGCGCTAACCTGCAACCTCAGGTCACATTTCATGATGTCGGACCCCCATGCCACCTTCATGACAGTTTGTTTAGAAACGTGCCCACCAGAAGCATGCCTAGGTCATTTTGTAGGGCTCTGGCATTGAATCTCTTGTTCCTATTCAGATGAAGGAGCAGATACTACTACTTATTGCATTTTGGGCAGTAACCCGGGACCCAAGCCTTATGGGGGGGGGGGGGGGCCATGACAACCCCAACCACCTAACAAATTTTATACCGAGAAAGAACCATTAAATCCTCGTACATCTTTTCCTGCTCTCAATACACATGTACACAAAAGCCATTTCAGGACCTTTGAATGTCATTCGAAGGTCCTGAAACAACTTCAGATTGAAAGCAGAAGGCAGAAGGGACGCATTTTCCATTCCTCAACAGATTCTAGTACCAAATGTAGGAAGTGAATTCCAGACCTGTAGGAGGTGTAATATTCATACATCCCAGGGCTCATGGCAGTCCTAATCTGTCCCTGACTACTACCTACAGGAGCTGGTCTACTTGTTCAGCCTGAGAGGACTGCAGGTACTACATCCAGGGGTGTAACTACAGTGGTAGCAGCCATAGCAACTGCTATGGGGCCCACAGTGACCTGACACACTAAAGAGTGGAGGATGTGCATCATTATATCCATATTATGCTGCACATTGTACTGCATAATATGTATATAACATATATGTGATGTATATATGCTGCCTCTGTGTATACGGTTTATGGCGTCTGCATATACTGTATGTGTGTATATATGCTGTGTGTTTGTAAATGTCACTGTATGTGTGTGTATATGCTGTATATGAGTGTACATAAGTGTATAAATATGTGATTGTAACTTGCATGTGTGAGTATACAAATATGTAAATTTTTTTAGTGGGAAGGGGGGCCCCATGCCAAAGGCTGCTATGGGGCCCTGCCACTCCTAGTTGACATCATCATGATATCATTAGTGACAAGGACACTAGCAAAATCTAAAAAAAGAAGAGTGAAGCCCGTTCCACACTTGCGAGTGTGATGCGAGTTCATCGCATCACACTCGCAAGTGTGGAACGGGCTTAAGTGTCTGTGCTACCCCACATTTATCTTCTGTCACATTGAAGAAATCCATACATGGCATAGAGATATCTAGGTTTTTGTCCGGTCTAAGTAGCTATATATCCGCGTCAGTGATGACCATGTGACAGTGTTTCCTCAGCTGTGACACTATATACACTGAGGAGCGTTGTTGACTTGCGCATGATCCCAGTGATGTGTTCAGAAGAGCAGATGCTTATTCCCACAGGCAGCCTGCAGGAGGGGCTCATTCTGTCCTATGGAGAGCAGCTGCTTATGTTCCATTACCTGGATATGCTGATTAGCACTTCACAGCAGATGCTTTGCTTGCAGAAAGCATTGAATGAGTGATTTCAAGTCAGAAATGAGATGTAGATTTTATCTGTGTCCTCAGATGATATTAATTATTGTGAAGTATGGCCTTACTCCGAATACTTGGGTCAAAGGTTGCCTACGTTAGGACAATTTAGGAAGAAGTCATGAATGAAAACCACAACGATTTTGACACAATGGGGGGGATTTACTATTTGTGCCGCAAGGACGACCGTCGCTATCGGAGATCAGTCTCCGCAAAGCACAGCCTGATGTATTAAAGTGGTGCGGAATAAATCAGTCGTGCGCCAGAAATATCCCGACAGTAATGAAGTGTGCTCCCAAATCTTACATGCACTGCGCCTTAATTTTGCTTTCAGACCAATTTTTACCTGGTCTATTGTGCGCCAAAAATTGCGCCAAAAAATACCGACAAAATACACATAAATGTAGAGGATAATGTGGAAATGTTAGGCCACGCCCACTTGCGCCAAAAAAAATCTGTTCTTTCTGGCGCAAACTCATTATAAATGATCTGTAACAGTTCTGCGCCAAAAAAACATTAAAATACCGTCATTTTTTTGGCGCAGATGCAATAACACATGTGCCCCAATGCGTTTTTGCATGTTTACCATGCATTTGGCTGGTTTGAATCTGGTTTTCTCAACTTATGGAAGTGTAAGCAGCTATGAAAAGTAGCTGCTTACACCTACAGAAATGAAGAAAAACAGATCCAAACCAGTTAAATGCATGGTAAACATGCAAAAAACACATGCGTTTAAAAATGCACCAAAAACGCACCATGTCACCGCACCCTCACTGTGATGTTGCTACAATACAGTGGTTCACACATTTTGATACTGATGACCTATAGTTAGGGGTCTAAGAAGCGACTGTGGCTCCAACAACTATGAAGCACATTTACTTATCTGTCCAACAAAGTTCACCAAAAGTGGATTGTCCGACGATCATGCACTGTACCACGATTCACTAAGACTGTGCGCCCGATATCCTGCATGTGTCGCTTCCCCGTTCAGGTCCGACGAAGTTCACCTTCTTTGAAGTGGTGCATGTAAGTGCATTGGATTGTGACACAATTTAAAAGTTAAATCCTGTCCGATGGCACGCTCCCCAATTTGTGTTGCATGGAAGCCTGCACAGCTGCGCCAAAAAACAATTGCGTGCTACCCAATTCCAGCACAAACACCTGTCTAAGCTGTACAATCCCCGAAAATGGCGAAAAGTCTGACAAAATTGCAATCCACAACCCTTAGTAAATGAGCCCCAATGTTCTCTGCTGCGCCAGATTAATCCTTGTGTCTGATGTTTGATGATTAATCAGGTGCAGGATAATGTATGGGGAAATGTGATTGTATGGCCGGAAAACACCCCCCATAGATGTCTATGGCACCCGTTCACTGTGTCACGCTGTCTCACTCCACTGTGACCAACCAGGACAGCTGCCCCGCAAGATACAGGACATATCCTATATTTTACCATATTACAGTGCTAGTCACTCGTCTAGAGAAGGGAGGGGTGAGGAGCGCTCATACCTCCTCGCTCCTGTACCTGGCTGTATACTCACATGGGATGTAGCCCAGGTCTAAGGCTGCGGTCACACGTGGCGTTTTGAACCCGTTTTTTGCCCGTTTTTAAACATTCCGTTAAAAAAACACATGCGTTTTTTGAAAACGTAGAATTTTTTGATCAGTTTCAATTGTAAAACCTGTCACAAATGGATGCGTTTTCAAAAAATGCATGCGCTTTTCAAAAACGCATGTATGTTTTAACACATGCTTTTTTTTAACGGATTGCTTAAAGACGGGCCAAAAACGGGCTCAAAACGCCATGTGTGACCGCAGCCTAAGACTGGCGAGTTTTACTTTGCATCTCCTATTAGTTGGCCTCGTTTTCTGTGCCACAATAATGAACTTTCTAAAACAAAGAATAATTACAAGAGGGTGTCCATGGTACAATTTCATAAGTCTTTATTAAATAAGTAAATAACATGATTAAAAACAGTTAAAAAGCACTCATAGTGCATAAGACAAAAGACAAAACAATAGTCCCGGTGTACATAAACAAGTCAGTCAAGAGATACAGTAACAAGGCAAAAGAAGACATTGGGGCAGATTTACTTACCCGGTCCATTCGCAATCCAGCAGCACGTTCTCTGCGGTGGATTCGGGTCGTCCACCAGGTGTCGCTGCTGCGCTGAAGTCCGCCGAGGCCCGCCAGAGTTCATGATCCTATACTTGGTGAAGGTAAGTGCGTGTCCCGCGACCCTTTTTTTTAAAAAAAAAATGCTGCGGTTTCTCCGAATCCGTCGGGTTTTCGTTCGACCATACCCGCCGATTTCCATCGCGTGCATGCCGGCACCAATGCGCCACAATCCAATCGTGCGCGCCGAAATCCCAGGGCAATACAGGGAAAATCGGTGCAAATCGGAAATATTCGGGTAACACGTCGGGAAAACGCAAATCGGACCCTTAGTAAATGACCCCCAGTATGTTCAAAGTTGAAATCAAATAGGTAATGTGAGCATTAATTCATCTCAAGTGGTATAGGTTACATAATAAGTATAAGGATAGTCATGGAGCCAATGTTACCTACATAATCAAAGTTGGTTGGTCATAGAAGCCAGGGACTAAGAAGGAATCCCCACAAGTTCCTATGAGTGCTTTTTAACAGTTTTTAATCATTTACTTATTTAATAAAGACTTATGAAATTGTACCATGGACACCCTCTTGTACTTACTCTTTGTTTTAGGATTTATATTGCGTGTTACTCAGTTATTTTCTAGGCCCTTTATTTTTTCCATTGCAATAATGAACTTTCTAGTGCACAGGCTATTTTATGACTGACCGTGTCCCCTTGTTTACCGAGGCCCTGTTTTAGCCTAGATGGAAAAAAGCCTAAAAATGGTGTAAAACCTTCAATAAATGTGGTTCTCGGCATTTCAGGTGCAAATTACTGCAGACTGGCATAGACAGATTGATACATCTCCCCAACAGTGTAGAAAAGCAGACAGCATTTTGTAATATATTAACACCTTACGGACACAGCCATTTTGTGACTTAAAGGCATATTCCAATTTCAGCAAATAAATGTTATTGTTTGTATAATGAAAAGTTATACTATTTTCAGATATACTTTCTGTATCAATTCTTCACTGTTTTCTAGATCTCTGCTTGCTGTCCTTCTGTAGAAAGCTTCTATGTGTACTTCCAGTGGACAGAAATCTGACCATGGTCACACAGGTGCACGGCTCGTTATATCACACGACTCTGATTACTCTCTATGATGTCACACACTCGAATAACGAGTACCCGAGCATTTTAGTGCTCGCTCATCTCTAGTAAAGACTGAATGGGTAACACAATAGATTTTGCATTAGAGATACTAGATCAGTATGTAGAGTACATGGGGCTACACATTGCTATAGAAACAATACATGTACAGGGAGCAACCATAGTAATGCAAATACAGACCTGTGTACAGACAAAATTGCCCAATATCCACCTTCAGACCTTTCTCAAGGGGATGGCATTGGGGTGTTGGCACCACCATCTTATTATTTTTGATCATGTTATTAACCCATACACAGCATTTATGTAAACACCATGTCAGCCTGATATTTGCGCTGGATTTACATCAAGGTGTTAATTACACACCATTTACGTAAATGCAATTTGAACATTATGGGGCAGATTTACTTACCCGGTCCATTCGCAATCCAGCGGCGCGCTCTCTGCGGTGGATTCGGGTCCGGCCGGGATTCACTAAGGTAGTTCCTCCGATGTCCACCAGGTGGCGCTGCTGCGCTGAAGTTCCCCGAGGCCCGCCAGAATGCACTGAAGTACACCGGCCTATTCTTAGTGAAGGTAAGCGCGAGTTCTGCGACACTTTTTTTTTTAAAATGCGGCGGGAAAAAGCAAATCGGGCCCTTAGTAAATGACCCCCTATGTTTACACTGTGTTTGTGGAAACACTGGGGCAGATTTACTTACCCGGTCCATTCGCGATCCAGCGGCGCGTTCTCTGAACAGGATTCGGGTCCGGACGGGATTTATGAAGGTAGTTCCTTCGCCGTCCACCAGGTGGCGCTGTTGCGCTGAAAATCATCTGAACGCGCCGGAATACACCGAGCTGGACCAGGTGAAGGTAAGCGCTTCCCAAGCGACACATTTTTGGTTTTTAAATGCGGCGGTTTTCCCGAATACGTCGGGTTTTCGTTCGGCCACGCCCCCCGATTTCCGTTGCGTGCATGCCAGCGCCGATCCGATCGCGTGCGCCAAAATCCCGGGGCAATACAGGTAGAATCGGCGCAAATCGGAAATATTCGGGTAACACGTCGGGAAAACGCGAATCGGGCCCTTAGTAAATAACCTCCACTATGTTCATGGGATGTTAGGCTATACTTACATGTTGTATTTACATAGTGTTAACATTGCACGCATTTAAACAGTCTTTACATAATCTTTACATCATGTTTACATCACATGTCTGAAAACAGTTGTATCCAAGGGAAACTATCTTCTTACATATGGCGACATTTATTTGAAAAAAAAATAAGAGGAGGAGCAGAATCTCCACTATATATGTTCTATATACGGCTGCAAAACTGCGTCAGAAAATCTAAGTGTGGGAATGTAGCCTTACAATGATGGTTATGCGTTTGGAAACACTTAGGTTTCTCACTCAACTTGCCAAAGCTTCCTCCCAGATACAATGCAGAGAAATGATGTACCATATTTTTCGGACTATAAGGCGCACAAAAAATGCTTTGATTTTCTCAGAAATCAAAGGTGCGCCTTATAGTCCAGTGCGCCTTATACTTACAGACAACAGCTGCCTTGAACTGTGCACAGGTCTGCCACCTGCTGGTCTTTCATCCTTATAATCTGGTGTGCCTTATATATGAACCTAGAGGTTTTAGCAGGTATTTATTGATGGTGCGCCTTATAATCTGGTGTCCCTTATAGTCCAAAAAATTCTGTAATTCTTGTGTATATCACATTGGTACTAATGGGGGTATACTCTGGCCTGGGGGGGTAAAGTCTGGCCTAGGCCACTCTATACCCAGGGGTATAATCTGGGTGAAGCCAAAGTATACCCGGGGTATAATTTGGGCTAGGCCACTTTCCCCTGGGTATATTCTGGGCTGGGGGTATACTCTAGCCTGTTACACCGGAACCCTGTTTACTGACCTGATCTGGAACCTTGTATGATGATCTGATCCTAAACCCTGTTTTCTGCCTGATTCAAAAACCCTAAACTTCAACCTGAACTTGTGACCTGCCCAATCTAGGACCTAGAAACCTGTACTCTGAACCTTGCTCCTGTGCCTGTTCTTCAATCCTGTGCCTGTTCCCTGATTCTCATATGTCGGCATATTTATCTGAACCATAACAGGAGTGATAAAATTGTTTTCACTGCAATAGGAACCCAGAAGAAAAACTCCTGCTGAAAACTCTGGCTTTTGCCTCCAAGAATGCTATAATAATTACTATTATCGAGTAAAGACGGAAAACTTTGCTTTCTCAGCAATTTGCAGTTTGACATTTCACATTCTGTCAGGTGTTCCTTAGCAACAGGAAACAGACAGCTCCGTTGTCAGTGTGTACTTACAGTAAACTGCAAAACAGAATATTAGCATAAGTGTCAAACTACACAGAAAATCTCTAGGGGATGACTTTTCTAGTACCTGGACACTACTTAAAAATGTCTGGAATTTTTTGTATTAAATACAATTATAGCATAGGAGTCAAGTCCAACATAGCTACTATAAAGTAAAAGTTGGACCATACATGCAGAGTCTGTGGAGCATAAGAAGTGCACTTCATTATGGGGATTATTTACTGAAAGAACAGTAAGACAACATAATTCTCTGCCACAGGATGTTTCATGGTTGATACACTGGACAAGTTCAAGAGATGCTTTGATGTCTGTATAGAATTTTTTCTTTTAATTTGGCGACTGAAAGGAAATTTTTCTTCTCTATGGACTAAATGGTATTATTCTTCCTTTTCTTTCCTCTGGATCAAAACTGCAGGACAGATTGGACTTGATGGAGCAACTTTTTTAACCTAATTTATTCTAATGAAATACATTACATGGGTGAGCATGGAATAAGTAGTAGAAACCAGCAGTGAGATCGTTAAATAAAGTGTAGTTCATCCTTTGTGAGCACTAAGGGTTAAGGTTAACAGCTACCCTGCTGTGAAGATAGTGTCTGGGAACAGTTGCCAGGGGAAGAAGGCTACAGACGATTGAGGAGTCTGTGACACAGGTTGAGGTGCACAGAGACGGAGAAAGTTATGCAGAATCACAGATGATAGAGAATGATAGAGAACAGGGGTGCCTAATACCTCATAAGACTTCCTTATTCACACAGCTGCTAGCAAAAGTTTCTACTAGCTACACAGAGCAGCATCCCGTGACATCCTCCTTTCTCCAGAGTGAGCAGGGAGTAGAAGCCCCTCCCTTGCAGCAGTTTGTCTGTAATATTTCTACAGTCTCACAGGGATAATTAGCGCAGACAGAGTAGACAACATCTGCAGGAACAGGCTAAACTGAGAAGAAACAATGTAACTGATGGACATAGGTAATAGGTACATATTTATTAAAAGTATTAGCCGGTTTCCGAGTGTAATCATTTGTAATTCCTTGTGGCACCATTTAATATTCCATGAAATGTACTGGGAAGCTGGTAGAATATTCCAAATGCTGTGAGATAAACATTTGTGCCTTTTTCCTGAGGAGTCTGTTTTTTCTGCATTCCCTGTGCTCCCTAAATGCACTTCAGTAGAATCACAGAGATAAAGGTTATACTATATATTGGTTTTATTGTTTTTATAACTGTAAACAAATTAAAATCTTTTGTAAAATAATATTTCTTTGTTTTGACATATTCTGATACCAATAACTTTTTCATGCTTTGTTGTATTGTGTAGTCTTTTTTGCAGGATGAGCTGAAGTTTCATTTTGTTATTTTGGGGACTGTGTGATCTCTGGTTACTTTTTCTTCAAATTTATGTTTAAGTTTGTTAATATCTTTGATTTGTTAAATTAAGAAACTGCAGCTAAGACCACATCAAAATGCATTAGGATCCAGCTAAGATGCAGTTATAACTGCAAAATGTGAATGCACCCTGAAGATGTTTCAACAAACATATGAATATCAGGAACAAAATACAGCAGCCTTAGAATTGGAATACTAATGTAAGGTACATGGGGTTGAGAGAGGCTAAAAAGGTTCTTATTATATAAAATCACTTCTGCATTCTGCCATTCCAATGTAGATGTCCAACTATGACACTGCTGCATCATGTGCTGAACTACTGGCATAACCAATTAGTAATCCTTAGGCTGGATTCATATTGTCAGTGATCAGTCCGTGATCACAGAACATGAAAATTGCTGTGTCACAGACTGATCCGCCGGGGACTGCATGGTTTGTGCTTAGTCGCAGAGTTTCTTCTTTTCCATAATCATTACCGTGTCAGCTCTGCAGCATATTGGGGAAGCAGGAGCTCCACGCATCATATCAATATGATGCAATTGGGCTCATTTACTAAGGGTCCGCGGTCCGCACTATTGTCGGAATAACCTAGGATTTCCGATGTGCGGCACATTTAGCATTTCCGATGTGCGCATGCGATCGGATTTTGGTGTATCGTGCTGGCTTTCACGCAACACAAATCGGGGGGCGGGGGGCTCTGGGGGGAGTATTACAATCCAATAGATTCGGACAATGCGTGGGATTTAACATTTAAATTGTGTCGCAATGCCAAGCACTTACATACACCGGGAAGAAGAAGGTGAACTCCGGCGGACCTAAGCAGGGAAGCGACACATGCAGGAAATCGGGCACACGAGCTACGTGAATCGCGCAACGACGCAGGATCGTCGGACAGTCTGGATCGGGGATAGCGCGCAGGACGGGTAAGTAAATGTGCCCCAATGTGTTCAGTCTCTGACACAGTGTTCAGCCCTTGGCACAGCACTTTTCACATTCTGTGATCATTGACTTCAGTGAAGTCTCTGAAGGTAGACTTGCAAAGGTCTAGGGCATGTTCGCAATGGATATACGTTTTTCTTCTATGTTTTTGTCTGCATTTTTTTTTTTGTTCCTTATTCTTCCAATGTTCTGTTTTTTTTTTAACATAAAAAAATATGTTTAAACACCTGGTTCCTTAGCATCATCAGTAAAAAAAAAGACATCAGTACTTTTTTGTGGACCTTTGTGGAGTGTGCATTTATATTGTGGCTCATGGTCCGTGTTTTTGGCACATGAATTGTGCTATAATTCACACAGGGACGTTAGATTGTGGTGCAAGGGGTTAATGAATGGGTGCAGGACCTAAAAGGCTTAGAACTGTCTACACATTCATGAAGGTAAAATAAAACTAATTTCAGTACTTTATATAGGATTAATTCACATTACCTGGCTCCCTACCAGCAGCATGCGGTGAGTCCCAGCTGCAGCCTGTGTGTGCCTGTGTCTCCTCATGCATTCCTGATCTACTCCACGAGCGAGTGTGATAGGCTGCCTAAAGAGATGGGTTTTAGAGCAGGTAATTCAGCAGCTGATTTTCACAGTTGATTTGCATCAGACTGGCGTCCGTTTTTACGGAGTCTCATAAACTATAGTTCATATGTGATCCATAACAATGGTTTACCTAATAATAGATTGACTGCATGATCTGTAACAATAACATGGACACTGCTTGATTACAAAGTGTATTTCACTGTAGAGTACATCTAACTGTAGGGATTTATAAGAAGTATAACATTCCTAGAAGTCAGTATCTGCAGGATCATACAGAGGATGTGACAGGATCAGTAAGGTATAATTATGACTTGGATCAGAAATCCTCTCTACTCTGGAGTACTGATAATAGCAGCACTGTCTATTGTGTATCTAATCTATTGATACAAAAATCCATTCCAATCAAAGTGCTTGTCTATTCAGGTAATTTTGGTGGTTACCATTTTTGCTGGAACATAATATAATACAGAGCTGCTCCAGCTCCATCACCAGCTTTACCTGCACATTTTGATCCATGCAGTTATATGATTGAACACTGCTGTTCTTTTCATGCTTGGCTTTTGCTACGGATGATGGAGGAAAATATAAGCAGTTTATAGCAACAAAGCTAATGACTCCATTTTCACATCTTGCGTTTTGTTTGTTGAATCACATTCTTGTATTGTTTAATTAAAATCAATTAACCTTCCCATAAATTGGTGAGTCATAAAGATGATAACAAATCATTACCGGAAATATGGAACAGACTTGGAGTTATAATTCAAGGAATCAGGAAATGCTACAAATTATCACAGATAAATCACAAAGAAAAGTTATTATAATTATATTAAATCACATCACATCATTTGTATTTCTAGAACGTGTTACTGTTGGGGGCACTTTGTTCTCCACCCAATCCAAAGTTTCTTATGTTTCTATTTTTAATGTATCTCTTGTCATTTTCTCACTCAATTGATCAGCACTTTCACACAGTCAGTAAATGTTTAGTATCTTGCACCAGTATTTGTGAGCCAAAACCAGAAGTGAATCCAAAACACTGAAAAGATGCAAAAATTTCCTCTGTGTAGGTTCCACTTCTGATTTTGGCTTTTAAATTCTAATATGAAATACTGATCAAATACCGACAGTCAGAGGTGTATCTAGGAAAGGCTGGGCCCCATAGCAAATTTCTGCATGGGGCCCCACTTCCCCATTTGTATTTGTACAGATTTGTACAGAAAGTTCTACACCAATATGCTCACTTTTATATACTTGTACACACATTCAAGCATGTATATACTTATACGCACACATTTGTGTACTATATATAAATTTACATACATATAGTAAATACAAGTATATACACACATACAGCATGTACACATCCATATAAGCATCAAATTTGCACAAACTGTATAGTACATTATATACATAAATATCATATACTTACAAATACATTCATTATAAACACACTATATACTATATACACACATAGGGGCTTATGTATCATAGGGGCGCAGAGGCCCTGAAGTAATCGCAAATATTAGCTTATTGCTAGCACTTGCGATTATTTGCCCCAATCCGCCACCTTCACGCCGGGAGTGGGCTGGCACGGGGCATTACTGTCACATGTGAAAAGTCGCCGGCTGCGTTTATTTCTAGGCCCTGTCTGGTGTAGATTAAACGCTGCACAACCTCCTGCCCCGATACATCAAGAGGTGGAAGCCTCTTAATGTATCCCGCTGCGAATATGCAGTGGCGGAGCAATCATACGGCTTATGATAAATGTCCCCCATACAGTGTATACATACAGAATATACATAAACATACAATACAGCGTATACACACATACTGCGTATACATATGGTATATACACATACATACAGTATATATACGGAATATAGTGCCATCAAATTTGGCAGTGCTTTACAAATCAGCACATATGCTGCATATACATACACACATACTGCGTAACCATGTAGCATATACACACATAAATACAATATACACTCCATACACACATATACGGCAAATACACACAAAGAGAGAGAGAAAATAATAAATACATAATGGTACATAATGTTGGGTGACTGTGTCTACTGGCAGCCAGGTAGCCAGGTGGCAGCGCCAGTGGGTGACTGGGCGGCAGCACTGGCGGGAAGTTCTGTCAGCGGGTGGGCAGAAGTTAGATAAGATGTGTCAGCGAGTCGTCGGGCAGGGTCAGTGAACTGTGCCATGGCCGGGTTTGGGGGAGGGCAGGTGTGCCTGTTAAGCAAGTTCAGCGGGAAAAAAGGGCCTGGAAAGAGGGCATTAATTTGGTTTCTCCGTCCATCCCGGGCCCCTGTGTGCTGCAGGCGGCTGCTACGGTTGTTGTTACGACCCTGCTGACAGTGTGAAAGTGGCCTTAGGGTTCCTTCACACTTGCGTTGTTTTTCACATTAATGATTCTGTAATTTTCATGGAAGCCATACTGAACCATTCTTTTTTGTGGGTGTTTTCATGAGACATGAGTCATGGGCCTGTACTGCAAGAAATGAGTTTCATTTATGTCAAGGAAGTCCAGGGTGAAATAGACAATCTTGTTCATAGGCATAAAATTGTGCTTTGGAATGAGTGTCCCTGACCCTGGTAGTAAATTGAATCCCCCCTAAATAAACATATTTTTAAAGATTGCTATTAGAAAGTAGTGTCACCATCCCTAAAGTGTTCCTCCTCATTCTGTTTATCAGTTATCTCACCATGTGTGGAAATCAACCTATGTAATTTGGATGTGCATCTTCTTCAATGAGTTTGACACATAAAGTCCTCAACAGCAGTGCCTACAACTTGACAGAGAGGGGAACGAGGGAGCTGATTTTAGTTCAGCGAGTCACAGATAGCCAACAACTCTCTCAGCTCCCTCGTTCCCCCTCCCTCAGGGATTTCTCTTCAACAAGTCACATAGACATCTCTGTTATTGCTGATGTAGGGGGAATGAGAGGGCTAAGCCAGACAAAACAAGCCTCTTGTGACTTAGGGAGTCTCCTGGCAAAGTGCCAACAGCTTATTTCAAACAAAATATGAATCTTCTCTGCTCATTTTCACATGACTTTGGAGGATATTCTTTCTGTTGCTAAACAGGTAAGATTACACATAAAAGGACATTTTGTACCTTATCTAATGTCAGGACTCTGAGTTTGTGGACCCTCTGGACCACCACGGGAGATGGTACTAGCCGACACCTAGGACCGGAGTCTAAGTGGCACCTGGTCTTCACCAGAGCTCGCCGCAAAGCGGGATGGTCTTGCTGCAGCGGAGTTGTTGCCCGTGGTGGCAGCCAAGGTAGCAATGCAGGGGACAGTCCGTGCCGGGGTGACAGCGGGAGAACAGCGCAGTAGGAAACAGAAGGACTCACGTCAGGAACCCGGAGCTGGCACACGTAACAGGAATGCAGGAACGGACTGGCACATGGGACAGGAACAAAGGATACGCTGGAGACACAGGGTACGCTGGAGACACAGGGTACGCTGGGTACACAGGATCACTTGGAGACACAGGAGGGCTTTGTCTTCACAGGAATGCCTTGATGATCCGGCGGGGAATGATAGGAGCCAAAAGATTAAATGCAGACCCGGAAGTGGCCAGCGCCAATCATCTGTGCGCTGGCCCTATAAGTACCACCCCGCGCCCTAGTCCGGACGGGAGCAGGAACATGGAGAGGTAAGTCCATGGGAACGGGGCTGGCGCTGCGGGGAGGGGCACAGGTGCACCCGCGATCCGTGATATGGATTGCGGGGGTACCCATGACACCTAATAGTGTAATGGGGTTGAATCTGGTGACAGGTTCCCTTTAAATACTTCTCCAAGAGCTAATTGGAAAAAGGTGTTTTAATTTAGTGGATACGTTTGAAAGTGCATTTCAATGGTGTTTTATCATTTAATGGAAGCAGATAAAGCCTTGTCACAGACAAATCTGTTTTTGTCCACTACTTAAAAAGTGTTTGGTGGGAAGCATAGCTTCCAATGAAAGGCATGAAGAGGGAAAAAAATACAAAATTGTTGCTAAGTTGAACATTAATCTATGATATGACATATTTGCTATTCTCCGTAGGATTGGTTGTAATCGTTGAAGGCAACAATGATTTCTAAGATATATTGAAACATTTTACAGGAGAATGTAAGGGCAACAGATAATGGCCACAAGTTGAAGATACTTGGGATTATACCACAAGAAAATAAGCAAAATCACATAAAGAATGGTTGAAAAAAAGCATCCAAGGCGTGTCAGAAATATTGATGAATGAAAAACATTTTCAAGGAGAAACTGTTCAAAGTTCCAACACTTGGGGCAAGCATTAGTGCAGTCAAAACTTTTATTTTTATTTGGCCTTAAAGTTACAAAGAGTGAAAAAAACATTTCTTTTAATCAAAATTACCATTTTAAATAAATTCCCTATTGTGTAATAATCATTTTCATATATAATATATATAATTTTCTGTAAACCATGACCACAGTGATGATTTTCATAGTGTGGTCAGGGAAATTTTTACAGACTTATTGGCAAATATTAAAGGGGTATTCCTGGAATCAGCATAATTCATATATACATTGGTCATTACAATCTAAGCTAATACCATATATACTCGAGGATATAAGCCGACCCAAGTATAAGCCGAGGCCCCTAATTTTACCACAAAAACCTGGTAAAACCTATATTTTTTTTACTTGAGTATAAGCCGAGTTTGGGTTTTCAGCACATTTTTTGTGCTGAAAAACTAGGCTTATACTCGAGTATATATGGTATGTCATTAGTTATCTAAAATTTTGTTCCCTTTAGCAGAAAATGCTGTTGACATGTACTGTAATGAAGAATAAAAATGCTACTGGCCAACTAATCAGTCCGTTAATTGGAGAAGACACAGGAGAGAAGATGGCTGCTGGTCACATGTCCTGCACCTGCCTGGGCAGGTCATGTGATCACCACTACATTTGGCTGTAGTCTGTTGGTTGCAGTGCATACAGTATGGCCAGTGTTGTGGTGATGACAGTTACACATCGTCTCATAGAGGGGTGGGGTAACAATATAGAAAAACAAGATATTACTTCTTTCATCACACATCTAAAGAGTACTGAAATGTTATAAACGAGAAAAGAGATGTGCATAGACGATAAATAAACTTTATTGGTACAATATTTTTAAAACATTCTTAAAAACCCAAAAAGAAATTGGGTACATATCACGAAAACTCCCCAGAAAAACTAACCACATAGATAAAAGACCAGTAGACCACAATAAATAAAGTCAAAGCCAATGGAGAGCTTAGACAATGCACAAAAATACCTAGGACCAGAAATGAAGAAAATGCCTCATACATAAAGTATATATGATAAATGCGAGGTCCAAAAATCGTAGGCTGTAAGAGAATAAAGTGCAAAAAGACTACATTACCGAATGAATGGGTCCAGTCTGGGGAGGAGAGAATGCCCCAGGTGTATCGCCTGACTCGCGGGCTTCGTCAGGGGATGCCGGCACACAGCAAGTGATATGCTTATATACCCCGGCCGCTTCGCCGCGGCACAGCCCACTTCCGCCCCATTGTGATGTAATATCCGGTCGTGCGTTTTGCAGGCCGGGAAGGTGGCCGTGCGTTCCACCAGACCGGAAGTGTCTGAAAGTGTATGTAAAGCCTGCATTCCACTGTCTCCAGAGATGAGTGAGCGGCGTGAAGAACTCCCATAACCAATCCCTGCTTAGATAACATTCCTATATTTGTTAGTATGTATATATGTCAAAAAATATAAAAAAAATATTAATATATAGGATACCTGGTATACAAAAAAACGAAACGGAGGCGATTATCATGATATAAGAATCATCGATACATGAGCTACTCATAAGTGCCTATCGGTATAGCGCATGAACGCTCATGTATCGAAGGCTACAAAGATTGCACCGAAAATCGGTGAAAATCAATGAGCTATATAGTTGAAAAGCATCGGACGAGGTAAATATCGGCGAAGGTGAATGAAATATAGATAGCCAATGAGCAATAAACAAGGTAAGTATAGAAAATGTGATATAATCATGGATCAAAATATAAAGTCTACATTGGCTTGAAGACGATATAGCTCAGAGAGGTATGAGACAACGATACAGCTAAGAGGGGTATAAAAAGTATCAGCCGGAGCAGCAAATGTATAAACATGTATTAGCAGACACATTTCAAGACGACAAGCCAGTTACACATCATCATCACTGGGAGCAGAGCATAAGTTGTAGGAGGAGTTACTGAGAACTAAAGGATCATGGGATCCAGTGGCGGCCATCTTGTGAATCATAAAATGAAACTAAGCTCCATTTTGTGACTAATGACATAGAATTTTGTTACATTCATTTATTTATTATATCATGGTTTTTTTAATCAGACGTTCATATTCCCATAATACCCCTTTAACTATAATTTTTAAATATATATAAATTAAATAAATTTGAGGCAATTTAATGAAGCAACAGAGCTTCATTATCATAATTTTATAATTGTTTTTTCAGCAAAACCACTCAGTTTTGTATGTTCTCTCTGTGTTTGTGTGGGTTTCCTCCCACA
Organism: Engystomops pustulosus; assembly: GCA_019512145.1. Lineage (NCBI taxonomy): Eukaryota > Metazoa > Chordata > Amphibia > Anura > Leptodactylidae > Engystomops > Engystomops pustulosus. The sequence goes on from CM033650.1 coordinate 57,396,603, forward strand.
ATCCAAAACGTATTGGTAGGTTGATTAGATTGTGAGCCCCATTGGGGACAGGGACAGATTTGGCAAAACTCTGTGCAGCGCTGAGTAATCTGTGTGCGCTATATAAATAAAGGAATTAATTAGGTGTCCTTTAATAGTAAATTCATGAAGAAATCCAGGTAATTTCAGAGGGTTCACAATAATGGGTGCACACCCGATCCGCAGGTTTGTATGGTCAACAATCCAAAAATGTGATGAGGCAGCACTCCGGTAAGTATAAAGGTGATCTTTATTCACTCATGGCAATGTAAGGTGCAATGTTTCAGCTCATCTTTAGAATCAGTATAAGGTGTATTTGCTACACCTCTATTTTCTCCTTGGTGATTTAGTGTTTTGCTTACAAGAATAAAATGACCATTTCTGTATTGTATCTTTCCCTTCACCAATGACAAGGCCATCATGGTTAATTATGATTCATCGTAGAAAACACTCCCTTTTTGCAATGATCACAAGAAGGAGTCATAAAGCTTCTACTGCAATGACAGAACAATGATGACTGGTTTTGCTTGTCATATACACTAACCAAGCCAATTTTCTGCTCTGTGGAGAGAGATGTGGATCCATTTATCAGGGGAAAGTGACATTAATTAGGGAGTGTATGATTAATTGGGTTGTCGTGTGTATTTGCAGAAGAATTTGCTCCTAATTCATGTTAATGCTTTATAACTGGATAATGACTCATCAATCCAAGCATATGGAAGAATTTCATGTTAGATGAATTTCATCATGTTCTTTGCAGATTGTACCATCATAACTAAGACTTGTGGTTATTGGTTTGTAATAATTACATGCAAATCTGTGAGAACATTTGAGAGAGGCTGCTGACTGGTGAAAATAAAGTTCTGATATATTCCCCCAGTGGAATAATGTGCAGTACTTGACTTTAGAGCAATAATCCATCTGAGAGCTTAGATGACAGATCTTAGTTATGTTAGCAGAGGCCTTCCTGGACATTATTGCTGGATATTAGTCCACTATCATTTAACTGAGAACCCGAGCAACTTCATAGGAGATTAACAGTAAGGAAGAGGAACCTCCTTACCAACCCTCCTTTATGTGTACAGTACATAGGGCAATGTCTGGGCTTGGTTTTGCAGGTCAGCTCTACTAACTTGAATGGGACTGAGCTAAGAGCACGTCACAAACGTATGTAAAGTCACTGATCTATAAAGTGAAAGCTTTGCTTACAGGAGCACCACGGTGACCACTTCCAGCCTGGTGTCGGACCTCTGGCAAACTTAAATCGATCACTGTAAGGTCATAGTAATAGCCCATACAAATGACTGAACTGTTGAGGACAAATGGAAATTAATGGACAAGAAAATATATCAACCTGACCATTATAGATCCATTGAGAGATGTAATTTATTTATGGACAATACTAGACAATGGTAATAAAGGGTTTGGCTTGTGGATAATCCCTGAATGTTCATCAAATGATTCAGCAGTCCTTCTACTTACTTTTGAAATGTGTGCAGACTCTCTGTTCTTCTCTGTTTACATCTCTGATGTCAGCTGAATAGTAGGAGCTCCCTCGCCTCTTTCCATCCCTGTCAGTGAGAAGAAAGATACAGCGGATGAGGTTATAAGGATGGCTTAGAGAAGTGAGAAACAGGGCAGCTGTGTATATATAATGAGGGCAGCAGGGTGAGAACTGGGAAAGCCTGAAGCTCTAGTCGGTGACAAAGACCCAGGTATATGTACATACAGAAACATATACAGGCGGTCCCCTACTTAAGGGCACCTGACTTACAGACGGCCCCTAGTTAAAAAAGGACCCCTCTGCCCACTGTGACATCTGGTGAAGCTCTCTGGATGTTACTTTAGTCCCAGGATGCAATGATCAGCTGTAATGCGTCTGTAATGAAGCTTTATTGATAATCCTTGGTCCCATTACAGCAAAATTTTGAAACTCCAATTGTCACTGGGGCAAAAAAAATTGTCTAGAACTGCAATGATAAAACAAAGAGTTTCAAATTACATACAAATTCAACTTAAGAACAAACTTATGGACCCTAACTTGCATGTAACCTGGGGACTGCTATATATATATATATATATATATATATATATATATATACACTCACCGGCCACTTTATTAGGTACACCTGTCCAACTGCTCGTTAACACTTAATTTCTAATTAGCCAATCACATGGCTGCAACTCAGTGCATTTAGGCATGTAGACATGGTCAAGACAATCTCCTGCAGTTCAAACCGAGCATCAGTATGGGGAAGAAAGGTGATTTGAGTGCCTTTGAACGTGGCATGGTTGTTGGTGCCAGAAGGGCTGGTCTGAGTATTTCAGAAACTGCTGATCTACTGGGATTTTCACGCACAACCATCTCTAGGGTTTACAGAGAATGGTCCGAAAAAGAAAAAACATCCAGTGAACGGCAGTTCTGTGGGCGGAAATGCCTTGTTGATGCCAGAGATCAGAGGAGAATGGGCAGACTGGTTCGAGCTGATAGAAAGGCAACAGCGACTCAAATCACCACCCGTTACAACCAAGGTAGGCAGAAGAGCATCTCTGAACGCACAGTATGTCGAACTTTGAGGCAGATGGGCTACAGCAGCAGAAGACCACACCGGGTGCCACTCCTTTCAGCTAAGAACAGGAAACTGAGGCTACAATTTGCACAAGCTCATCGAAATTGGACAGTAGAAGATTGGAAAAACATTGCCTGGTCTGATGAGTCTCGATTTCTGCTGCGACATTCGGATGGTAGGGTCAGAATTTGGCGTCAACAACATGAAAGCATGGATCCATGGAAGCAATATTCCGACTATGGACAGTATAAGTCGATACCATGGGGATACGTTTTTCTTCCTTAATAGTCTTAGTCTTGGAGAGTAACTGAGTACGATCTATGGTCATCACTCTATCTAGTTGTTTGTTTACTAGTGATTTAGGATAGCCTCTATTAATGAATTTGTTTCCCATAGAGTATAACCCTGTCAGTTGTAAGTCCTCATCCTCAACAATACGTTTAACCCTCAGAAGCTGGCTATAGGGCAAGGAGCGAATCATATTTTTAGGGTGGTGGCTGTCAAACCTCAGAAGTGTGTTACAGTCAGTTTCTTTAACATATAGGTCAGTACAGAGTCGATTGTCAACTATGGAAACCTTGGTATCCAGGAACTGTAGATATGTGTCCCCAATCACCATCGTAAATTTGATGTCGGGGTCCACGCTGTTGAGGTAATCCAAAAACAGGTGCAATGAAGGGAGGTCCCCCGTCCAAATGGCAAAGACGTCGTCTATGTATCTCCACCACTCCAGCACCAGGCTGAAGTGGTGGGACACATAGACGCACGTCTCCTCCAAGTCCGCCATTACAATGTTTGCGTAGGCTGGGGCCACATTGGACCCCATGGCCGTACCACGTAACTGCACATTAAATGCATTGTCAAACATGAAATAGTTAGAGGTAAGTGTCATTTCCAGTAAATGTAACACAAAATCCTTGCTCTCGTTCGAAAGACTTGTGCGAGACAGAGCTCTACTGACACTCATAAGACCTCGTTAGTGATTGATGGACGTATAAAGACTAGTTACATCAAAAGATGCTAAAATCGCACCTGTGGGAACCGAAACAGTGGAGATTTTATTCAAGAAGTCAGTCGTGTCTTTAATGTAGGATTTAGCATTAATTGCATGCTCCCTAAGGATTTTGTCTAAGAAGATAGCCGCTGGACTGAACAGAGAGTCCCGTCCAGATACAATCGGCCTGCCCGGTGGGGCTGATAAACATTTGTGTATCTTGGGCAGACAATATAGGAGGGGGGTCCTCGGAAATCTAGGTAGTAAAAAATCATGTAAGTCTTTGTCTATGATGTCCATGGCGTAAGCATTATCTACCACAATCCTCAATTTCTTAGTGAAAATATGTGTGGGGTCTGAATCTACCTTTCTGTACACTGACTGGTCCCCTAATTGTCTATAAACCTCATTCATATATTGGAGGCGATCCATGACGACGATCCCACCCCCTTGTCAGCGGGCTTGATTATGAGATCGCCTTCATGGACCAAACCATCGAGAGCCTGTTTTTCAAAAAAGGAAAGGTTACCTTTAACTCTGGGGAAAAGAGATTTCTCCTTATACACACCAATATCTCTGAGAACAGATGTTATGAAAGACTCCACTGCAGGAGAGCCCGAGGGTGGACAAAAATTGCTTTTAGTGTAAAGACCACAACCCTTTAAAGAGAAATCATAGGTTATATTACTAGCCACAGGGTCAACTGTAGGTACGGAAGGTCTATCTGAAAACCAAGTTTTCAGTTTAATTGTCCTAAAAAAAATTATTAAGTTCAATGTCCAGAGTAAGCCAGTCCATCGGCAAAATTGGACAAAAAGACAGTCCTTTGCTAAGTACTTGCAACTCTACATCAGATAGTAAACGGGAAGATATATTTACCACAGGGTGTTGTGTCACTTTCTCCTGGCTGTTTGTGGTAGTGGCCTCAAAGTCTTGCCATCGGCGGTATTTGCGTCCCCCACGTCTCCTCTTGTGTCCGGTATGGCTTCTATGTCCGAGTTGGTTTCCCCTAAAAAATCACTACTTGTTGGTGCTGAGGAGGAAGCAGTTACTGCTGTTTTAAAGTCGCTGCGTTTTCTTTGGGTATCACGTTTATTTTTCCTTAACGGTAGTGTCTCATCAGGTTTCCATGTGTAGATCCGGCCTGTAGCATAGTCCTCCTTGTCCCTAGTCCACTTGTGTCTTTTGGCCTCCTCCTGTTCTTTTTGAAATTTTAATAATATCGTTTTGGTTTTTTCTTTATAACTGTTAAACTCCGAGTCCTCCAGAAGATCACGAAGCTCTGTCTCCAATTCACCTTGTTTCAGCCGGTTAGAAATTAAATCTTGTTGTATAAATTCGATATTGAGTAGAATAATGTCAAGGGCATACTTGTTAGACAGGCCTTCAAATCTTGTACAAAATTCAGTATTAGAAGGAAATAAGTTCGGTCTCAATTGTGATCTGAGACCCCGGGGTATAATCTTGTGTTTGTAATATTGGCATAACAGAGATAGATGCAGTTGAAAATTAATAAGTCTCCTTGACACATATTCATACTTGCGTTTTAAATCCGCCTTAGCTGGTATATCGAGAAATGTCCCATCTCCCAGAGGACCGCCTAAGATTCTGTCGACATCTTCATCCGTGAAAGCAAATAAATTCGGTGGTGTATTATTAGAGTCCATATTAGATCAGAAAACACGTGCAGCGTTCCTAGTCAAACACTCAGGAAAAAAGGAACAGATTGGAACGGCACCGTGCAGAGGTCGGGTGCAGGTCTTCAGAGCGGGTCTGACATGACTCGCTAAATGCAATTGAAAAAGTAGATTGAAGCAGCACTCCAATATGTAGTGAAGAAAAGAGAAGTTTATTCCCCCATTGATACGACGTTTCACCTTATCATTAAAGGCATTCTCAAGCATAGTGTTAGTCAGAAATCAGCTACCTCAATGGCGGCGTTTAGTATCGCCGCGGAACACCGTGACATATCATACAAAGTATCAAAAGACATGTTAAACAATATTAAAAAACATGTTCAAGATACAACAGTGTAAAGTGACAAACTTTAAGTGCATATCCATCACTAAATGCATATATTTAAAAAGGTCCTTGGTTGCCAGACGCTATCGGCATATGTAAAAGATCAAGCCATCATGTGGTGCATCATCATCGTGCAAAACCCAGTGTCCATATAAAACAAGAGAAGGTTCCATATCGAGGCATCCAAAAATTTTTTGAAAATCCATGTGTGCTCACGGACCTAGTGTCGGTATGCTGTCAATCAGCCTGAGTCCTGTATGCAGAGTCCGAGGTTTGCGCATGCGTGAAAGGGTTATGAATCCACGTAGTAACCATCTTCATTATGGGAGTTTTGCCCAACTCCTTTGCAGCTGAGAACTCTGTGCTAGTAGATAATATATATCATACTTCTGTTATGTGTTTATAAATATCTTTTATATATTTGTATACCATGCGAGGCTCCATTGATATTTCTTTGTTTTGGGTTAAATTATCCAAACTTATTGTCTCTCTTCTTCACTCCACAGCAGCAATTGAACCACGATGTGGACTTATATGACTCTCCTGGATGCGGTGACATACAGGTGATTGGGCTACTCTGGAAATTATGGACACCTTGGACGGGACCACGATCCCGGATGGGACATACAAGACGGGTTGGTTCACTCTAGCCTTTGTGGCACAATCAGTGTCCTCCTGCCCACGGCCCTGAATGTCCTTGGTCCTTTCTCCTACTCCCCCGTACATCACCTCTCACAGTCCCGCTTGGTCTGTCTGAGTCCGGCCGTGAGTTCTAAGCTGCAAAGGAGTTGGGCAAAACTCCCATAATGAAGATGGTTACTACGTGGATTCATAACCCTTTCACGCATGCGCAAACCTCGGACTCTGCATACAGGACTCAGGCTGATTGACAGCCGCATACCGACGCTAGGTCCGTGAGCACACATGGATTTTCAAAAATTTTTTGGATGCCTCGATATGGAACCTTCTCTTGTTTTTATATGGACACTGGGTTTTGCACGATTGATGATGCACTTACATGATGGCTTTGATCTTTTACATATGCCGATAGCGTCCTTGGCAACCAATGGACCTTTTTATAATAATTATGCACTTTAGTGATGATATGCACTTAAAGTTGTCACTTTACACATGTTGTATCTTGAACATGTTTTTTAATATTGGTTAACATGTCTTTTGATACTTTGTATGATATGTCACGTGTTCCGGCGCTAACTAACGCCGCCTATTTAAGTCAGCTGATTTCTGACTAACACTATGCTTGAGAATGCCTTTAATGATAAGGCGAAACGTCGCATCAATGGTGGAATAAACTTTTTTCTTCTTCACTACATATTGGAGTGCTGCTTCAACCTACTTTTTCAATTATATATATGTATATATATATATATATATATATATATACACACACACACACATACATACATACATACAGGGATTTAATGAAAACTAGTAAACCCCTTTAAGAGTCCTATACTTTAAACATACAAGAGCTTTATGACATCCCCTACAGATTCTTTACGCAATAATATGATTACAGAAAACCTAATCATCTCACAAGGAAAAAGTGGGTGCAATATCAAAACGACCAGTTCTAGTTCATTTCAAATGTGTTCAATAATAATAAAGTCAGGACTCTTTGCAGGCCGATCAAGTTCCTCCACTCCAAATTTATAGTTGTGCTGGATCAGAAGGGCCTTTCCCAAAAAGTTGGGAGCATCTTTACTTTGCAGTTATTCAGTCGGCAGAGTTTTGGCAAATTTTGAGCACTATCCATCTCACCACATGGTCACCACACTCTAACTTTACCAGGTCCAATACTTTAAGTTGTTTTGGTTCCTTCACTTGTCATTTATAATTATTCTATTGTCTGTAAAAATGAATGTGTACAGAGTAGGTAAATGCACAAGATTGTCAGGCAAACAATATGTAAAGTGATTAGAATGAAGAAAACATCTGTGATAATCGGCGTACATGAAGGATCATCATTTGAGCAAGTGACTCACTTGAGTACTCCCAAATCACAGAGTCGCATCAATAATTAGGAGGCTTTAGTTACTTGTGACACAAATAGGCACGTACCACATAATAGTATGTGTACAGTATAATATAACTTTAGTAACTATAGGGGAGATTTATCAGAAGTGTCTGCGGTAAAAATGTTCTAGACGCCCATGTAAACCAATCAGAAATCAGATATAATTTTAAAAACGACTGTGGGAAAGTGAAAGCTGAGCTCTGATTGGTTGCCATAAGCAACTAGAGCAGTTCTGCTCTCAGACACCTCTGATAAATTGGTAGTAGTTGGCCAATAGCTGGTTACACACTTTCTTTATGGTATCATGGGTGACACATTTGTATGCCCGCTAGATATGTTTCATACATGCTTACAGTCTAAGAGCTATACATATCTAAATGTTTGACATATAGAGCAGGTAAACATGTAATTTCCGCTAATCGTCTTTACTTCTAATAAAATATTGATATTTACCATCCAGAATGGATGGACCATTACCAGAATTTATTCTTTGAAAATGTGAAAAAGGAGGTTGCGGCAGCTCTGTGGTCTCAATCTCACGTCAAACGAAAGAAAAGAAAAATGCTTCTTGAGCCGAGATTTTCTTCAGTATATCCTGCTGCGCTCTGCATTCTCCATCTCCACTAAGGAGAAACTTAAAAGACATTGCTCAGTCTCCCATAGGAGATAAGATCTGCTGGGCTGCAGGAGAAAGGCTGTGATACTAACGAGCTGCCTAATTAGCGGTGAGATAAAGGGAGCAGGATTTCAGGCCTTGCTGGAATTTTGTATCCAATTATTCTGTAGCCTGAAGAATTGCAAATAGAATCTTATTATTAGGCTTATTATGAGGAGCAGAGGCTGACTTGGGGGCTCCCTGTACCTCCAAGAAGTAGCGCTCTATGTAAATAAACACGCTACAAGGATGCAAATAAAAAGTGTTGGCACCGCTCAAGTGTAAATATGGAAGAACATTTATGGGGATGGAAAATTGATATAAATGGTAAACTATTTCATTTCAACAAAAGCAAAAAAAAGATCAATACGACACTGGGGCAAAAGAGTTAACATGGCTGGAAAGAAAGTATACTTGCACAATGATCATAGTGGACATGAAGAGGAATAGAAGATCAATTTGGTAAATATTTGAGCTTACATAAGGGATTGAGGCTCAGTCGATTTTTCCTATGCCAAGTTTCCATTTGATGGTCCATGTAAATGTCTACTAGAAAAGGCCATTTAACCTACAATGGTTATAGGTTGGGGGGGGGCGTACATTGGGGGTAATGTATTAATTTGTGGCGCAGGGTCTGTTTTCTGGTGCATGACTTTAGTGGTGCTTTACTTTGTCATTTGATATTGTGGTTCATGGCCTTTATTTTTTTGGTGCATTGCAGGTAGAACAAATGGGGATAAGAAATTGGGCTCCACATTCAGGAAGGGGTATGGAACTCTATGGACTTGCTTTTGGCAGGTGTAAATGTGTGTCAGAAATTGAGCCACAAAAAGGTCTATGGAAGGAATAAATGAATTCAAAGTGTTTGAAAAGAAATGCTGCATTCAAATTAGGAGAAAAAAAAGCGTTGGAAAACAGCCTATTGCAGCGCCGACACTGTAAATCTGGTGAAACAGACTTAAACTGCAAGTTGTCACCTGACTAAAAACTACCACAAAAACACTCCATTATCCTCAGGAAGGGTATGAAATATCTTTTTTTTAATTCCCTTTTTATGTAAAATCTCACACATTTACCTATGAAAAATCTCCTCCAAAGTCATGTGAAAATGTACTGATAAGAGTCTTATTTGTCTCAGACGAGTCAAGTTTAAAGGCTATCTCCCTTTGGCTGGCGTCACACGTAGCGCTTTGTCTGCGCTTGCAAACGCAAACGCAGACAAAGTCGCGCCCACCGACCTAGAAAGATGCTGCTCAAGTCAAATTAAAGATAAGAATCTCCTCTTTAAGATCACATCAGGTCGCTTGTGGTTCTGTGATCTACAGAATTGGAAATACAGACGGTGTCTAAGGCTCATTTTCGATGACTCTTGTCATTGTGGTTTAAAGGGTTAAAATCTGGTGTCATGTTTCTTTAAAGTTTAAATGGTAAAATCTTATTCTACCTATAAGTACATGTTTTGTTACTTTTCTTATTTTATGGCTTGGATTAATTAGTTTAATTTAATTGGTTTAATTGGCTGAATTAGTGTGCATCGAAAGTGGTACAAAATTGAGGAAAGTAAGACAATAAAATTCTATAATTATCTAGACTAAACAGTCTAAAGATTCAGTAAATGTTTCACCCAACATGATTCACTGGGGCTCATTTACTAAGGGTCCGAATCGCACATTTTCATTCGGTTTCCCTAATTCTTCCAATTTGCGCCGAATTGCCCCGGGATTTTGGCTCACGCGATCGGATTGTGCCGCAAAGGTGCTGGCTTTCACGCGACAGAAATCGGGGTCGTGGCTGTCAAAAAACGTGGAATTTAAAAAAGAATTTGTGTCGCAAGAATAGCACTCACATACACCGAGACGGACTAGGTGAACTCCGGTGTACTCTTGCGGCCTTCAGAGCAGCAGCGACACCTAGTGGACCTTGGGCGCAATGTATCCTGGCAGAACCCGAATCAGCGCCGGAGAACGTGCCGCTGGATCGCTGCTGGACCGGGTAAGTAAATCTGCCCCACTGTGATGCATCTGGGACATTATTAGACCGTCTAGTGCAAGTTTACATTTCCTATGTAGATTTGCTCCTTGGTGGTAAAACAGAATCATTATTTATATATGAAACTTGCAATGTAAAAAAATAAAAATAAAAAAGTAAATAAAAGAAATAATAAATTCTAAAATAATGTAACACGTGTCAATATTGCCATAAGTTATCACACTGGGTTAATGACTATGAGGTAACTAATGATGGCTAAATAACTGGGGTTGATTATTCAATATTGCCCACTATATCTGGGCATAATAATCAATGGGCAAAATTTATTAGAGATTGATGCCAGTTTTCTGGTGTACACATCCTGAAATAGTTGAAATTTCTGTTGTAGGTCAGGAATTGCAACTATTTCCCCCCTTATGCCAACTCTGTGCCAATTTGTCGTAGAGAGACGTGAAGGCCAAGAGTAATGGGCCACCGCCTATCCATTAGCCTGTGCCGGCAGGCGTCACCTGGTCTATCGGGTGGCCAAAGCCTTCTGATAGATCAGGTGCGGCAGGAGGGGCAAGGTTGCGCAAATAGCGCTGAGGACAGAATCTCCTAAGTTGTCTGGTACTGCAGGAAGATTCAGTGTTTGGTGATCAGTGTCTTGGGGTGATGGCCTGAGTGCCCGCAGAAAGGGCTCCGAGTGGCACCTCTGGCACCCGTGCCATAGGTTCGCCACCACTGCTATAGACTAACCATGTGTCTTGACAGAACATGGGCAGAATCATAGAAGAGCACAGTGATTTCATTCAGTTTTCTTTGTCTGAGCCAGGTGAAGATGTGTTCATATTAACCAAACACACATTTATTTTAGGTGCTTAACACGTATCACATCTTTCTGGTCCCCGCATTTACATGACATGACATTTGTGGTGCAGCAGTAATGTTTATTCTTTCTTAACAGGTTTACAAATATTCAATTCATTATACAGTGTTGGAATGGGATATTATTTTTATATAAATCACTTATCTAAACAGAAATATCCAAACCTAAGAAATAAATTAAAAAGTTCATTTTATTTTCCAATTTTCCTTCCCCTGCCCTAAATAGAACAAGCCCTGTTTAATCTCCTTTGTGTTATGTGAACACAGCAGGGTTTAATTTTATACTTGGTGCTGCCTCTGGTGTGTGAAATCTGCTTTTTCCCTTCCCTAACTAAAATTATGTTTTCTTTTCTGCTAATAAATGTTTGCTCAAAAGCCATGCATGCCACCAATGGTCCCATCATACTGAATGAGAGTGCACTGGACATGACATAGAAGCTTAGGCTACATTCACATGTACGTGTGCCCGCCCAGCTGTAGAAGGGTGGGTATACGTCCGGTGCACTGGAGAGAAGGAGCTGTGACCCCTTCCCTCTCCATAGAGATGCACGGCACACGGGCCGACATATTCTATCTTTTCCCTGTTTACGGAGCGGTACTGTGCCCCACATGTGAGGCTCCGTATCGCTCCATGCACCTATTGCTGTCTATGGGGACTTATGAATGGCTGCAAACTTGCAGCTGTACATACGTCTCCCGCTACCTGTACAGTTTTCATAAGGGTAGCATATAGTCACATTCATTCCAATGGGCAATACAGCCACCCATATTGTCCACTATACTGTACGGTACCATGAGCAAGTAGTAAAAAAATATAAAGCGTGTCCTATTTTCTCCAGTATTTCCATTCCATATGCCCCAAGTCTATACAAACATTAAAATTATGTACTGCATAGGGTTGTGCATCATATGCTGCCATATATACGTGTAGTGTCCAGGGAGACAAGAACCAGTGGGACATGCATTCTGTCATCCAGCCAATAGTCAGCCACCCATCATTTGCCAGTCCACCGTATTTTATACTGATACTGTATGTATAGATACAGTGACATACATGCACATATGGATGAAAAGCTCCACATATAAATGGATTCATACAGCACTGAAATATTGAGAAACAATATATATAGTGTGGATCCATCGATGGATCAAACTCTGCTCCATGTGGTAGTTAGGCTCAATGGGGGGACTCATACAAAATAATGAATCCCTCAATATAGCCCTGGGCTGTATGAATAATTTAGCGCCTACAAGTATGGAATTCACTTCCTAAATATGGTACTAGAATCAGCTTCTTAGTGGAATGGGAGATGTGTCCCTTCTGTCTGTGTCCAAACCTTCAAATGTCCTGAAATGGCACTTGTGTACAGGCGTAAAGTGAGCAGGAACCAATATGAGGATTTTTGGGTGAAAGTCCTCCTGAGAATAAAATTTGTTGTGTGGTTTGGGTGTCCTTGGGCCCCGAGCTACCGTCCAAGCTGCCTACATTATAATTTTCTACTGCTCAATAGTAAAACAGATGTATCCGGCCACAGTCTCCCTTCAGGCATCAAAGGAGCTGAATGATCTGCCCTTGTGGTGCCTGCTAGGTTGTTGGAAAAATATAATAGTAAAATAGATCCGAAAGCTCTTGAATATGCCCGATGGATTGGTAAATTCCATCAGATTTATAGAAATAAAAAAGGAGTTATCTCTACTTTCTCTATCCTTTGACTAGCCCAGGCTTTCAGAGATGGGAGTAGAGTCTATGTAAAAGATTTTCTTCTAAGAATCACTGTGCTGCTAAAAGAAAGATGATGCTGGAAAAGCATAAAGGAAGAACAGTAGGTAGAAATAAGAGACTTTATGAAAAGGTTAAATCTTACCTGTCACTGGTACAGAATTGCACACAGCACAGGTAACAGCTTTTCTACGAGATTAGTAGACGGGCAGAGGGGATCCATGCAGCTCCCTATTATTAGTCCCATTTTTCTCTTATCTTTTTCCCTCATTTTTTTTTACCGCTGAAACCATGGGAGTGGATGAAAACAGACGGAAGTATTATTCCATCCATTTATCATCCATTCTTGAAGAAGGATTTTCTTTTTCTATGTTTTCGCTTCAAGGCAACTCACCAAAAGCAGGACATTTTAGCTGTGAATCACTAAAAACGGAAAGGTAATGGGGGTCATTTACTAAGGGCCAGATTCGCGTTTTCCCGACGTGTTACCCGAATATTTCCGATTTGCGCCGATTGTACCTGAATTGCCCCGGGATTTTGGCGCACGCGATCGGATTGTGGCGCATCGGCACCGGTATGCAAGCGACGGAAATCGGGGGGCGTGGCCGAGCGAAAACCCGACGGATTCGGAAAAACCGCCGCATTTAAAAAAAAAATTGTGTCGCGAAAATTTCACTCACCTTCATCCAGGATAGGCCGGTGTATTTCGAGGCATTCCAGCGGACTTCAGCGCAGCATCGCCACCTGGTGGACGGCGGAGGAACTACCATCATAAATCCCGGCCGGACCCGAATCCACTGCAGAGAACGCGCCGCTGGATCGCGAATAGGCCGGGTAAGTAAATCTGCCCCAATATGTCAGATTAAGTGTGGAATGAAATTTGGAAACATACTAAATATTGTATATAAATAAACTTGAAGACAATCTAATTTCCAGCCCTCTTGTGTTCCTACATTTGTGTGATACATAATTTCTTCCTTCTAATTTTTAAGGACCTCTATTAATATTATCTGACAAAAAATATGATCCTATATAATCCTCTGTTCACACCATGAGTTTGCATCTTGCTTAATTGTGCTGTTTTATTATTTGAGGGTTAAATTTATAGTTGGAGGAAAGCAACAGAACACAATAATGATGCAGGATGATTCTTTTGTCTCTTTATAGGACAGGAAATATATTTCTTCTTGTGCTTGTAATAGAAGCCAATGGCAAGAGGATGCACGCGGCGGCATTCGGTATAAAAGATGCAGTTATTTCTAATCTTTTGAACAAAAGTACCATTAATGGGATGTAAAAACATGGTGTGAATCTAGCCTTACACTTTCACTGCATAGAACAGCAGACTGCAGCTCAAAATACACAATTGTAATATATTCCAAAAGACACTGCAGGTCCCAGGGCAAACAGTTAAAGGGTACCTGCCATCAGGAAGGTCTTTTGTACATGATGACAGGTTCTAATATCCTCTGGTAAGTTGAAAAATTCCTTTGTTGTACATCTGAATAATTCCACTGCTTTTTAATTATTTCTTTAACATCACCTGGCTCCCTGCCAGTAGCTGTAACCTGATATAAACTGATATGCTGACCATAATGATTTTCTACTGTTTATTATTGTCATTTGCACCCACATTCTATCCCAATATTTTGTTCTCCTTACTTTTCACCCATTGTCATTTAAGTTATATGTCCTTTTTATACTTTGGTATTTAGTCTGACTAATGACATCCAAAATTTACCTTGATATAGCCAATAATTTACTTTCCTAGGTAGCAGCTGCTGGGCTACAAAATTATGTCTACTGTCCACACATACCCCAAGTCTTTTCAGCTACAGTTTTACCCTGTATTTTACCATTCATTTTACTTTTTATCTCCTTGCTCCAAGGGCATAACTTTACATTTACCTATTTTAAACTTCAATAACCATTTCTCAGCCCAAATCTTTAGCTTCCTTAAATGCCTTTTTAATTTTATTATATCCATTTTTGTGTCTATTACTTTATACAGCTTAGTTTTGCAGTGTATGGCTGTTTTACTAGTGATCTTTAGTAGATTGTGGTGAATGACAAGAATGGGAGTCTCAAATAGACTTTCGACAGACATAACAACCTATTGCCGCCCCCTGATGACCACTTGGAGGTTGAAGATCAAATCAAAGATGGTGGAGCGTATATGCCGCTAGGATTTAGGTGCCGAACAAAAACATTATATGTGCCCTCACATTCTAAAATGCCAAAAAGCTTGAAATATAAAAAAAATAATACCCATATCGACATTTGGATAGCAGAATATCCAAATGTCCACATTGCCATCACAGAAGGGATTATAATGGTTTCAATGAAAACGTAAGCTTGTCTCCACACCCTAAAGTAGGAAAAAGTATCAAAATATGGCAGTGCATCTCCATAACCTTACGTACTTGTAGAACGTCCAGAGGGAGATCAGCAGGTGCACGCCAATAAAACCAGGCTTCAGGTCCTCCAATGTAGATAAAAGGAAAACAGCAGCACTCCGGATATATCCAACAAAATGGTAGTTTATGCCATACTGGGTAACAGGGCACTTTAAGCCTTGAGCTTAAACTGAGCCTTTTTCGGAAAACTATTTTTCGGACACAGCCATACTTATCTATAAAGTAATTGGGATGTGTGCTTTTGGAATGTGGGAAGTAAAAAATGAAAATACGGTCTAACCCTGAAGGGGTTAAACAAAGACTATTATTGTGCCAAGACTATGGGTCCATTGCAGATCCAGTAGAAAAGAACAACCCCTCTCTTGTACAGTGAAAACAATGCAGTGCAATTAAAATCACGTATGAGCAAACAGAAGGCATCAGGTATTTAACAAAACAGAAAACTATTATGATTTGCATGAAGGATCCCAATTATTAGGATGGCTGCTGAAAGTCAGATTCAATTATTATTGAATTTCTCTTTGTCTAAGGAAGAAATCGAATTGATCAAACGGTAGAAAAATATAATTATTGTGAATGTGTGTAATTCACAAATGTCCTTGATATTTTCTTGCAGTATAGCTTGTTATAAGTCCATGCTTAGAGGGAACCTTAAAAGGAACCAGTGCTATTATTATCAGGGACTAGGTTGCTATAGACAAAGTACTGTATATGCCAAAAGTGTTTTTTAAAAAATGGTTGTATGGTGTTGGAAATAAAGTATGTGAAACTTTTACTGGATCACTGCCAGATCCTTGAGCCCGAGTTCCCGGAGAGGAAAATTTCAAAAGACAACTACCATCTGGTCTGTAATATATTCACTGCACTCCTGGCTCTTGCCCCTCCCCCCACATCCTCTCCTTGCACTGATGCCAGAGAGAAAGATTGTCTGTAGTGAGCTGAAATGTCATGGGGAAGGAGAGGCAGGAGCCAGGAGAACAGTGAATATATTACAGAGCAGTCGGAAGTTGTCATTTGAAATTTTCCTCTCTGGGACTTAGGCTGAAGAATCTGGCAGTGAGCTATTTAAAGTTTCCCATACTTTAAAACATATATGTGTTATATAGTGCTTGAAATAAAACATATTTGGCATATACAGAACTTTGTCTATAGCAACCTATTCCCTGATAAAAATAGCACTCTGGTGACAGGTTCCCTTTAATGGAACCAGTTTTTAGTATTATTTGCTGTGATTGGCTCAACGCTTTACATTGAGATAAATAATTAGTGTTTTTTATTTTTATTCATAATTGAAAATCTCTTGTGTGATACCTTCAAGTTTAAGACTTTATTGTTCCATTTGTTTCACAGCATTTCTTTGCTTTTAGCTAAATTTATAATGTCCTCTTTTCTTTCTAGGTTTGTTATTTTTGCATTGTATGGAGCTGTTCCTGCCATTGCTTGATAGGATAGTCACTTGAAGTCTTAGTCCAATAAAACTAAAATAATATAAACTTTGGGAATTGCTTTAACGTCTTTGTTTTTTTCTGAGAACAATCTAGAAATGTGTCTAGTCCTCTCTTGATTGTTCTAGGAATCTATGAAGCCAGTGTGCACCCTACACCATTTAGGCCCATTCCACACTTGCAAGTGTGATGCGATGAACTTGCATCACACTCGCAACGCATGCTGCCGGGGACGCACAGGAGATGCTGTACAGGAGAACAAAGGTGGGGGCCAAGAGCTGAGCACTCTGCAACACAGACAATTCACATGTTGTTTAATTCAAATGCATCCAACCCAAAGCCCAACCACTAGGCCTACACAGAGGATTCTGTCAGGGTGCAAGGTAAATTATAACACACAATTATATTATAATGCAAATGCTTAGAAAATCAGAAAGATAATGCAGGTGTGATGGGCTTACATAACCTGTCTTTAGTGAAAATGAGGTCCCTGGTGATAGGGTACTTTAAATTCTTTAAATTGAACCTAAGGGGCGTAAAAAAAACCTTAATTCCATAGAACTGTTATAAAAATAAATGAACAAATAAAATCATAAACATGTTAAGTATCATAAAAATGTATCAAAAGTATCAAAAATGTAAAACGTATCAAAAATGTAAAAAAAGTGATCAAAAGATCATACAGTCTCCAAGATGGCACCAATAGAAACATCAGCTTATCCTGCAAAAAATGAGACCCTATACAGCTCCGTACACCGAAGCATTGAAAACATTATTGGCGTCAGAATAGGGCAAAATGAAGGTTTACATTTTTTATAATCTATTAAAACATAAGAAAACCTAAATACATTTGGTATGTTAAAACACACAAATCCGTTTTTTCGAAAATTTTAGCTCATTCAAAATATTTTGCCAGCTTTCCAATAAAAGTGAATTACCATCACTAGGAAGCACAAGCCCCCATACAGCTCTGTGCGCAGAAAAATTAAAAAGTTATGGATTGAAAAATTAAAATTCAAAAAAATTAAAATGGCCTGGCCAAATCGGTTTCTGTCCCCAATAAACAAATGTAGTGTTTTGTGCTGTGATGCAATATGATTTATCAAGATTAGAGATGAGCGAACATGCTCGTCCGAGCTTGATGCTCGGTCGAGCATTAGGGTACTCGAGACGGCTCGTTGCTCGGACGAGTATTTCCCCTGCTCGAATCGCACGTGCCGAAATCCCGGGGCAATTCGGCGCAAATCGGAAATATTCGGGAAAGTGCGCGATTCGGACCCTTAGTAAATGAGCCCCAATGCCTAAGAATATATCAGGGCACATTTACTAAGTTGTTTGCGCCAGTTTTCTGTAGGACTTTGCACGTTCTTTTAGGTGCAAACTACTTGCACAGGTATTTAAGAAGTGTCCACGCCACTTTTGTGTCACACAGCTGCACTATTCTTCACGGAACAGTGCCGCATATGTGCTGCATTGTAAGCTCCCCTACCACGCCGTGCGCCCATTGCCATCTATAGGGGAAATATATATGCCATATTTACATCGGGCGCATATACGTCCCCCATACGGCAGTGTGAATGCAGCCTTAGTTTATACTTAAACAGACTGCAATATGCCCCTTAGATTACAATGTTACTTCTGTGTTGGTCTTTTTACAGGATTGAAGACAGGTCTCTCTTTGCTCTCCTCTCCTGTTGGTTACACAGCTATGATTGAGTGTTAACTCTTCCTGTTCTCTTCCTGGCTGCAGTATGCTATGAGCACTATATTCAAACATCAAGCTGAAAGTAAAGGGGTTAATCCTCCCTGCCAGTGCTGGTTAAACACACACGGGGAGATTGCATGTGAGCTTATGCACCTTCCATAGACACACACTATAGAGGCTGTAGTACATATCTCTAAGGGAGGGAGTAGCTTGATTTGTTTTACAAACTAAGCATAATTTGTTACTAAAGTATATTAGAAAAATGTTCACCACATCTCCACACACACAATATTAAAGATTATCGCAAATGACCATTACACTTTAAATTTTCCGTTAGCAACATATACAGTAGTACAATCAAATTAGACAAATCCCTTTTCCTGATGCAAATTTATAGAAGAACCTAAAGTCTTATACATTGTCCTAATACAGTCAGGAGAGTTCTTTCCATTTCCATTACGTCTCTTAATCACGTATCAGCCAATAATTTACCCATTTTCTCCCAAGTTGAGTGCATTTTAATTGGTTTCTAGCTTTCTTAGCTGTCATCAGTCCCGTCAAACAATTATGATGGAAAGAATTAATCATCGCTGTTAGGCTCTCAGAACGACTTCCTATTTTCTTTAGCTATATATAGTCTTCCAATTACAGTCTCAAGATTTAGGAGACCAAGTTTTTTCTTCAATAGATACAAACATAAAGGTAAAATAGAATTTCCAATCTCAATGATTGGTAGCCAAGTGTAACACACACTGGATGAGGACCACATGGAAGGTTTCAAGTTTCTTAAAGGGGTTGTCGGGCTGTTAAAAATTACTGAGTGCCGGGCTGGGGTGGGCTAAATAAACATCTACTTACCTCCTCCGGCGGCGCCGATGTCCCGCAACGCAGTCCGTTTTATCCATGCCCCTGTTTGTTTACAGGGGCACAGAAGCCGCGCACAGGGAGCTTCTGGTCCGTGATGTGGCCGGCTCCTCCCATCCGTCCCTATCTCTCAGCACTGTAAGCGCTGGGAGATGGTGTCAGATGGGAGCTTCCAGCTGGCCGGAAGCTCCCTGTGCGTCCCTGTATACAAATCGACGCGGGACATCGGCGGCACCGGACGATGTTTATTATCTTTAACTAGCCCACCCCAGCCCAGCCCTCAGTATTTTTTAACACCCAGATAACCCCTTTAAAGTACCAGTGCACTTTAGAAACAAAGAGAGGAGCACAATACTTACTGCCAAGAAATATGGAAGCAACAGTGGGGCAACTAGGTGATGTCTTACCTACACACATCTTGTTTTTGGTAGGGTTTCCCTTATGGAACTATAATTTAGAAGATTCCAGAAAATAATAACGGGATAATACCGTATCCAGCACTCATATAAGAGAAAGCCAAATAGGCTACTGTTAGGATCAAAGGTTTATTTAGGCAAAGCATTTTACCACCAGAAAGGCAACTTCTTTTTTAACCCATTTCCGCCAATGCCCTTTTTTGTTTTTGTGTTTCCATTTATTATTCCACTTCTTTAATAATTCATGACTTTTTTATTTTACCATGTATGGAGCTTTAAATGGGCTTGTTTTCTGTGTAACAGATTGTACTTCCTGTTGCTGGGATTTCATTTTCTAAGTTGTGTACTGGGAAGCAGGAAAAAAATTCCAAATGCGGTGAACTTGATGAAAAAACGTTTTAGCGCCACTTTCTTTTGGGCACTGTTTTCATGGGTTTCACTGTGCAATTAAAAAAACACCACCTTTTTTGGGTTGGTGCTATTATAGGTATACCAAATTTTTATTAGATGAACCAGCCTTTGGGTAAGAAAATGATCTCTTTAATATCTGTGGAGTGTGAGAGGGGTTGTGATAGATCTACATCTTGTGATAGTGTGGATTATTTGTTTATATACAAGTGTAGGGAAAACTGAGGGAGAGTGTAGTAGTTACAACATTAGTTAGTGCTCCTGGCAGCACATGAGTGCTTAGTGCTGTGAGGTAAACAGATGACAGTATAGAGAGGAGAGCGAGGTGTGTCTCATTCTACCTCCGTAGTCGGCTCCTCAGTGAAGACGGAATTTTCCTAACAACAGCAATCTAAGGAGTCACTAACAACAGGGGGTAGACTGCAGAATACAAGAGGAAGGAGCAAGATTCGGGTAACTAATCCAATTGTAAAAGAGCTTAAAACTACCTGCCCTACAAAATATCAAATATCAAATATCATTATCTCCAGTTCTGTAGCTCACAGAACCACACATAAAGCCCCCCTTCCAGCCTCTAAACATGAGTCATCTTAAGCAAAAAGTGACATTTTCCTACTAATTTGCATATAACTTTGGAGGAGTTTTTTTTTTAAACGGATGAGATTTAATATAAAATAAGGAATTCTTGAAAAGTTATTTCATAGTATAACAGAGGGGGCTAGTAGTTTAGTGGAGTAAAAGCTGATAGAAGACTACCTGTTACCAGGAATGTCATTTTAATAGGTTCCATTAGCCTATGCAATGCTGGTTTTAAAAAATCCTTTGTCAGAATTTTGAATACAGCTACTATTTTCTAAAACTTTATTTCACCTTACCTGTCTCCCTGTCAGCAGTGTGTGGTGAGTTCCATGGGGAAGGGCAGCATCCTGTGTGCTCAATATATTCTTCCTCTCCTCCACACTCATCCAGCCCCATCCACTCCCTCTCCAGGAGGTACAGGCACACACAGGCTGCTGCAGCCCCCCCTCTTCCCAGGACTCACCACTTGCTGCTGGCTGGGAGTTAGATAATGTGAAATAAAGTTTTATAATGTCCTGAAATGATTCAGAATGCTGGCATTTTTAAAATCAGCATTGCATAGGCGATTGGAATCTGTCACCACCTAAAAATGACATTCCCACTGACAGGTTCCCTTTTTAGATGATCTTTCACAACCTCCAAACCTTTCCATGCTTTAGTAGGTGTTTCTATACTGATTCTGACATAGTTGGAAATTTTTCTTTGGCCGCAATTAGCACAATTAGGTTTGACCATCCACTGTCTAGTGTGTGGTCCTTTACTAAGATTGGAAGTCTAGCGCTGCCCACTTGACAATAGAAAGAATAATCAGGACAATGAGTGCTCAAACTAACAGAAATGAATGCTTGGAAATGGTTAGGACTAGTGATGAGCGAGTATACTCGTCCGAGCTTGTATCCAAACATCTGCAAGTTGTTCTTCACACATATTGTTCTTCAAATACTATTGCGGAGAACACCGTTCTGCACGCGTGTCTCCGGAACAGATCGCAGATGTTCCCGAACATCTGCAATCTGTTCTGCACTGTGTATTTTCACTGTGCTCGTTAAGTTTATAATTTTACTGAAAAATGCTCGGGTCTCCCATTGATTTCAATGGGGTTCGTTATTCGAGACGAGCACTCGAGCATCTGGAAATGTTCGGCTCGAGTAACGAGCACCCGAGCATTTTAGTGCTCGCTCATCTCTAGTTAGGACTAAAGAATAATTGCAGTTGTACTAGGAGCAGTTGAATAGCACTTACTAAAGGGGAAAGGAGATGGAGTTGGCGGAGGTGAAGGTGATGTAAGAGTCTCTTTAAAACATATATAAAATCAAGAGAAATACTGATCCATTTTAAGTAGAATATTCTTAAGAAAACCATATAGAATTGCTTGGCTTAGCAGCTAACCTTGTTTTCTATTCAGGTGCTTGGATGATAGAATTTATTGATCCCAGGTAACAAAAAAAATCAGCTAGAGAACTATGGAAGCATGACATTATAGATCTTTTTTTTTTCCTTCTTCAGAAAAAAATCGTAGCTGTCGGCTGCATTTACATTCCCTGCTTCACTGTGAGCAGCTACTCAGCTAAAAGACTGACAACTTGAAAAGGAGCTGAAAAAAATCAGCTGAAAAGATGACATTTCTTTTGGGGGAATGTTGATACATCGAGGAGATTTACATGAATTTAATGTTTTGCTTAGAGGATATTCATTTTAGATTATTTAAACGTGCCTTTTCATCCAGATTTTTTTTATGTATTAAAGGGAACCTGTCAGTAGACATATACTTAATAAACCATTACCAGTAAGATGTCAAGCAGTTTATATTTTTTATATAAAGTCAAGAAGGTGAAGTCAAGCTTTCCCTGTCTCAGAATATCCCCTGCACCCAGAGACATTGCTAAACAGATCTGCTGAAGTCCAATGCATTATGTAAATCACGAGAGGAGGTGTTCAGAGGCAGGGAGAGCTTGACTTCACTGTTAAACTCTCCGCCTCCCTGACTTTATACTACAATTTACATTTCACTACAAAGTTGATTTTCTGGGTGAGGGAACCATGCTTGGCTATGAAAGAAACCTGATCTGTAATGTGTAAAGCTGCTTGACAACATACTGGTAGTAGTTTATTAGGCCAGTTTCTGATGACAGGTTTTCTTTAAAGATTGTCTCAATAAAAAAAGAGTCAGAGACCCTGTTGTAGTTATACTGTATAGGACCATGGTGGCAAACCCATGACATGGATCCTAGAGGAGGCACTCCGAACCCTCTCTGAGGGCACACGCACACCCTAGAATTAAGTTTACAAGGAAAGTTGAGCGTTTTAAGGCCTCCTCTTGCAGTCCAAGGCAGACCAGATGCCATGTTTAACACTATTTTAAAGCAACATCCTGGGCCACCTGGGACAGCACAAGAAGGTGCAAACAGAATAAGATTATTATTGGATTTTATTTTCGACCAGTAGTGGACTATAATAGAGGCAGTTTGCGTGGTGGCCCAGTGCCCAAGCCTTCTAGAGGGCTCATGGCCATCCTAACTCCTGACCAATCCTTGTACAATCTGTTCCTGCTCTTAATGCACATGCAAAGAAGAGCCATTTCAGGACCTCTGAAGGTCCTCCAAGGGTTCTGAAACCACAGATTGAAAGCAGGCAAAAGGGCCAAATCCTCCATTTTCCAAGAAGCTGATTCCAGTATCAAATGTAGGAAATGAAGTATGGGCTACAATGATACTAAAGGGGCTACAATGAAGCTCCAATGATAATTCAGATTTTGCACCCCTTCTTTCACCACTATTTGTGTCCTTGCTTTGGGGACACTAAAATTATTAGAAGAAGTGGGGAACTAAAACTTTGATGAGACAAGAAGGAGCACAAAACAATAGGGGACAGGCAGGGGGGCACAAAACTTGAGAAGCAGCACTAAAACTATTGGAAAGGGAAGGCCCAAACGAAGAGCAACAATACTTAAAGGAAACCTTCCATGAGGAATCTATAATAAGAAGTAGATCTGAAGGGTCTAGATGCCTTTTTACACCTAAATAACATTGATGGTTATGTTATATAGGATTGTTTCCCCTAAATCCCTTCCTCATACAATCCCTTCCCTTCCTTGAATGAACTTGATGGACAAGTGTCTTTTTTCAACCGTATAAACTATGAAACTATGATGGTAGATTCCTCCTGCCAATCCCTGCCCTAATCTGTAATTTAATAATCCTGGAACCTAACTTGTTAAAAACTTTATATTAGTAATATGTGAATTATCTACTGGGGCGTGTACTAGCCCTAGGAACTACGGTATGTACACGCCCCTGTAGCCTCTGTAGTTAATTAACATAGCAATTTAGCAAATTAGGTTAAATTCCAGGGTTGCTGAATTAAATTTTAGGGAAGAGGGAGGCAGGAGGAATCTACAGTCACATCTACCATCAGATCTACTTCTGAAGGTAGATACCTATTGTTCCTTAAGGTACTAATGCTATAGGGGTGTGGGTAGGGGGTACAAAATTGTTTTTCACTAAACCGAAACTCATCTCCAATACCTGGTTCCAAATAGAATTTCTTTTCTTCAGGTCCAGGCGGATCAGGAGGTAATAAAGTCCGCTCATACCTATTTTTAATGGCATTGGCTGAATGTTCAGGTTCATTGTCCTACAGCACGAAACATTTTTAACATTTCCATTAATACTTGTATTTTTTACTGCATTTCCACTTGGCAGCATTCTTCCACATCTGCCTAAGACTTTTGCACTGTACCTGTGATAAGAATACTCCAGCAAAAAATCTACAACATTTCATCCCTGTTCCAGAGGTAAAAATCAAAAAACCAAGAAATAGATATTCCCGAAGCTCGTATTTTTCAGTCCACATAAAATGTTTTAATACGTATGATATTATTAATGACCCTAAGTAAGAGCTGCAGTACAGTAACTAGCGATGCGCTAGACGTGTAGCGCGCTGTGTGTAGCCGGTATAGCAGTCAGGGCAGGGATAATCCTGTGAATCTTCTCTGCCACAATCTCTTATGTGTCTGTGTAAATGTGTATATGGGCCCACTGGGTGGCAGAATATATCCTGCTATAAATGAGCAACACACAAATAGGGTGACGCCATCATTTATAATATGATTTTGCTGGAAAACACGTTGAGATTGAGGGACTTTTGCAGAATGAACATAGGAGACTTTACTGCTGCATATACTGTATATGTGATAGATGATACTGTATCATATGGTTAGACACGGAGTGTAGAATAGAGAAAGACTGAGTCCAGGGATTGAAATATCTTAGCTATGTTCCTATATGTTTCTGACCTACAGCCCTGTGTAAAGATATTCATCCGAAATTCCTATTGAATCACAATGGGGGTCATTTACTAAGGGTCTGTGGATTGCATTTCTGTCAGGTTTCCCTACTATTTCTGATTTCCGATGCATTTAACAGGGGTTTTTGGCGCACGGGACTTTCATGCGACACAATTCGGGGGGCGTGGCCGTCGGACAACCCGACTGATTCAGAATAAGAGCGGGATTTTAAATTAAAATTGTGTCACAAGACATGCACTCACATACACCGGGAAGAAGAAGGTGAACTCCGGCGGACTTCAGCGGGGAAGCGACATTTGCAGGATATCAGGCGCGCGATCTTGGTGAATCGCGGCAGCTCCGAATCATCGTCGGACAACGCAGCCAAATGAGTACATGGAATACTATTGTGTTGCTTTGGTAATAAGAATAGATGGAATATGGAAAGATATAGAGCCAGAAAGACAGATAAATAGATTGACAGATAGATAGATAGACAGATAGATAGATAGATAGATAGATAGATAGATAGATAGATAGATAGATAGATATGAGTGATAGATAATAGATAGGAGATAGTAGATAGAACATCTGTAGATGTAGATAGGACAAAAAGCTAGCTAGATAAATGGTTAGATAGATATATATCGATAAGAAATTGACGAATTATAAGAGATAGATAATAGACGGATAGATAATAGATATATTGACTGGAGATAGATGATAAGCATCGTAACCCTGGTATTCGACCAAGGAGCAATACATCCTCTGCCCACAAAAGTCCACATGCAGTGGGCCCCTTTAGGACAGGGGCCCCTGGGCAAATGACCAGTTTACTGCCCTCTAACGCCAGTCCTGCTCATCATCTTAATAGTCCAGCTGAGCATCGAGACATACATCCAATTTTACACCTATAGTCTGCAAATTCATAGGTCTGACTGCTCAGATGCCATAGCCAGCCCGCTCTGCCACAGGCTGTGCCCCCTCCCTCTTTACGCCCCTACATGGCTGCTTGACTTGGAGATGGCTGGAAGGGGGAAACAATTGCAATTACTGGCATTCCATAGTAATTCCAATTATTTCAGGACTTGGGCACCAAAAATTGTGAAAGTTTGAAGCTTGAATAAGGTTAATTAAGGGCCAAAATTTAATATTGTATTGAATATTGATTAAAATCAGTTTTTTTTTCCTGCCTTGGACCCTTAAAGTGCTGTTATTTCTGGAGAGTAGATAGATAAATAGATAGATGACAGATAATAGATAGGTAGGAGATAGATAGGCGATTAGTAATGGATATTCTGGCTATGTCTATGTTTCCTGTGATTCTTCCAGAGCAGAAGCTATTTTGTAGGTCAGGTTGAGCGCTCAGCGTATTGATCCGCCAGGAACTAGTAATACAACTACTAATCACTGACACCGGTTCTAGATTAATTGCAGGCCGAGTATCACTGCATGCTAATGACAGGACGATTGTATGAGCCTGATCTACAAACCTCAACGACAGAAAGTACATACTAATACCATAGAAATAATGGGGAGCCCCGGAACAGAGGTGGCGAACCTATGGCACGGTCTCTGTGGGCACCCAGGCCATCACCCAGCACAAAGGTCACCATTCAGGACTCAAGACCTCCTCCTGCAGTCACAGGCAGGGGACCTTAGAGGGAAACTACAATAATAATCAAATTTCTCCTTCTTTCCACTGTATTGGTGTCCTAAGGATGCCAATACGTTTGAAGTCTGTGAGCTACTTTAAATTTGCATTTGGCAAATATGTGGATTTTGCTAGAACAAAAAGTAGTAACCCCCTTATGGCTAAAATACCAAAACTATGGCCCAGTTGTTCCAAATGTGGAACACAAGATAACATATTGTTGCTGCTGCTAGATCTATGCAGATATCATATGCCCCAGACATTACTGCCCCAGTAGAGACCAATTACCATGGGGGTCACAGTACAGAAATAATGCACACAGTAATATCGCAGTACAAAAATAATGCACACAGTCATATCACAGTACAGGGGTTATACACACATTGATGTCATAGTACAGGGGTAATACACACAGTGATGTCACAGTACAGGGATAATACACACAGTGATGTCACAGTACAGGGGTAATGCACACAGAAATGTCATAATACAGGGATAATACAAACAGTGATGTCACATTACAGGGATAATACACACAGTGATGTCACAGTACAGGGATACTACACACAGTGATGTCACAGTACAGGGATAATACACACAGTGATGTCACAGTACAGGGATAATACACACAGTGATGTCACAGTACAGGGGTAATACACAGTGATGTGACAGTACAGGGATAATACACACAGCGATGTCACAGTATAGAGATAATACACACAGTGATGTCACAGTACAGAGATAATACACACAGTGATGTCACAGTACAGGGTTCATACACACAGTGATGTCACACTACAGGGGTAATACACACAGTGATGTCACAGTACAGGGATAATACACACAGTAATGTCACAGTACAGGGATAATACACACAGTGATGTCACAGTACAGGGATAATACACACAGTGATGTCACACTACAGGGGTAATACACACAGTGATGTCACAGTACAGGGTTCATACACACAGTGATGTCACACTACAGGGATAATACACACAGTGATGTCACAGTACAGTGATACTACACACAGTGATGTCACAGTACAGGGATAATACACACAGTGATGTCACAGTACAGGGATAATACACACAGTGATGTCACAGTACAGGGGTAATGCACACAGAAATGTCATAATACAGGGATAATACAAACAGTGATGTCACATTACAGGGATAATACACACAGTGATGTCACAGTACAGGGATAATACACAGTGATGTGACAGTACAGGGATAATACACACAGTGATGTCATTGTACAGGGATAATACACACAGTGATGTTATTGTACAGGGATAATACACACAGTGATGTCATAGTACAGGGATAATACACACAGTGATGTCATAGTACAGGGGTAATACACACAGTGATGTCACAGTACAGGCATAATACACACAGCGATGTCACAGTACAGGGATAATACACACAGTGATGTCACAGTACAGGGGTAATGCACACAGAAATGTCATAATACAGGGATAATACACGCAGTGATGTCACAGTACAGGGATAATACACACAGTGATGTCACAGTACAGGGATAATACACACAGTGATGTCATTGTACAGGGATAATACACACAGTGATGTCATAGTACAGGGATAATACACACAGTGATGTCACAGTACAGGGATAATACACACAGTGATGTCACAGTACAGGGATAATACACACAGCGATGTCACAGTACAGGGATAATACACACAGTGATGTCACAGTACAGGGGTAATGCACACAGAAATGTCATAATACAGGGATAATACACACAGTGATGTCACATTACAGGGTTATAATACACACAGTGATGTCATTGTACAGGAATAATGCACAATAACACACTTGTGATGTAGGTAGGTATACGTTTCACTAGAGTTGCAAAAAACAATAAAAGATCCTGCCTGACTGGAAACGTTTAAAAGATACTCATTTTATTGATAGAAATCATTAAAACATGTAGGACTAGTCCTATGTGAACAATTGATACTATTCAGGCATTGGCCAGCAGTGTTGGACTAGTATGGTGGTCCTAACTTCAGGACAGCCCTGAAACTATCCGTGAGTTACGTACCAGGATAGGAGAACACATCAGAGACAAGCTACGGGGGGGGGAGCAATTATAAAGATGACCGTCTAGTGCAAGTTTACTTTCCATGTAGATTTGCTCCTTGGTGGTAAACAGAATCATTATTTAAATGAACACTTGCAATTTAAAAAAATAAATAAAAAAAGTAATAAAAGAAATATAAATCTCAAAATACTGTAACACGGTCCAATTTGCCAAAAGTTATCACACTGGGTTAATGACTATGAGGTCCTAATGATGGCTAATACATTGGTTGATTAATTCATATTGCCCACTATATCTGGGCATAAAACACATGGCAAAATTTATTAGAGATTGATGCCAGTTTTCTGGTGTACCCATCCTAATAGTTGAAATTTCTGTTTTAGGTCGGAATTGCAACTATTTCCCCCCTTATATGCCAACTCTGGCCATTTGTCGTAGAAGACTTGTAAGGCCAAGAGTATATGGCCACCGCCTATCCATTTTACCTGTCCGCGTCTCACTGGTCTCTGGGTGGCCAAACCTTCGGATAATCTTGCTCAAGCAGTTGATCGCAAACAGTCTCTTATTGGTACCAGAACTCCTAGAGTTCTCTATCGGATATTCGTTTGGTGTCATTTCTTGTCTGATGTCCTGATCCGCCGCAGAAAGGGCTCCGGGCACCCTCACTGCACACCTCCCTAGGTTCGCCACCACTTTCTAGTAAACCATGGTGGCGTGATCACAGAACGGGCAGAATCATAGAGAGCACAGTGATTTCATTCAGTTTTTGCTGCTGAGCCAGGTGAAGATGTGTTCATATTAACCAAACACACATTATTTAGGGCTGAACACTATCACACTGCGCCCCGCATACATGACATGACATTTGTGGTGCAGCAGTAATGTTTATCTTCTTAAACAGGTTTACAAATATTCAATTCTTATACAGTGTTGGAATGGGATATTATTTTTATATAATCACTTATCTAAACAGAAATATCCAAACCTAAGAAATAAATTAAAAGTTCATTTTATTTTCCAATTTTCCTTCCTGCCCTAAATAGAACAAGCCCTGTTTAATCTCCTTTGTGTATGTGAACACAGCAGGGTTAATTTTATATTGGTGCTGCCTCTGGGTGTGTGAAATCTGCTTTTTCCCTTCCCTAACCTAAATTTATGTTTTCTTTTCTGCTAATAAATGTTTGCCTCAAAAGCCATGCATGCCACCAATGGTCCCATCATACTAATGAGAGTGCACGCATGAACTAGAAGCTTAGGCTACATTCAATGTACGTGCCCGCCCAGCTGAAAGGTTATACGTCCTGTGCACTGGAAGATAGGACATGTGGTACCCGACTAGTGCACACTTCCCCTAGCTGTCCCTCTCCGAATATGCACGCAACGGCACTACTCTTTTCCCTGTTTACGGAGCGGTACTGTGCCCCACAGGTAGCTCCGTATCGCTCCATGCACCTTTGCTGTCTATGGGGACTTATGAATGGCTGCAAACTTGCAGCTGTACTACGTCCGTCCCGTCTACCTGTACCGGTTTTCATAAGGTAGCATATAGTCCATTCATTCCAATGGGCAATACAGCCACCCATATGTCCACTATACTGTCCGGTACCATGAGCAAGTAGTAAAAAAACTATAAAGCGTGTCCTATTTTCTCCAGTATTTCCATTCCATATGCCCCAAGTCTATACAAACATTAAATTATGTACTGCATAGGGTTGTGCATCATATGCTGCCATATATACGTGTAGTGTCCAGGAGAACAAGAACCAGTGGACATGCATTCTGTCATCCAGCCAATAGTCCCACCCATCATTTGCCAGTCTACCACCGTATTTTATACTGATACTGTATGTATAGATACAGTGACATACATGCACATATGGATAAAAGCTCCACATATAAATGGATTCATACAGCACTGAATATTGAGAAACAATATATATAGTGTGGATCCACGATGGATCAACTCTGCTCCATGTGGTAGTTAGGCTCAATGGGGGGACTCATACAAATAATGAATCCCTCAATATAGCCCTGGGCTGTATGATATAATTTAGCGCCTACAATTATGGAATTCACTTCTCAAATATGGTACTAATCAGCTTTTAGTGGAATGGAGATGTGTCCTTCTGTCTGTGTCCAAACCTTCAAATGTCCTGAAATGGCACTTTGTACAGGCGTAAAGTGACAGGAACCAATATGAGGATTTTTGGGTGAAGTCCTCCTGGAATAAAATTTGTTGTGTGTTTGGGTGTCCTTGGGCCCCGAGCTACCTCCAAGCTGCCTACATTATCATTTTCTACTGCTCAATAGTAAAACATTGTACCGGCCACAGTTCCCCTTCAGGCATCAAAGGAGCTGAATGATCTGCCCTTGTGGTGCCTGCTAGGTTGTTGGAAAAATATATAGTAAAATAGATCCGAAAGCTCTTGAATATGCCCGATGGATTGTAAATTCCATCAGATTTATAGAAATAAAAAAGGAGTTATCTCTACTTTCTCTACCTTTGACCTAGCCCAGGCTTTCGAGATGGGAGTAGAGTCTATGTAAAAGATTTCTTCTAAGAATCACTGTGCTGCTAAAAGAAAGATGATGCTGGAAAAGCATAAAGGAAGACAGTAGGTAGAAATAAGAGACTTTATGAAAAGGTTAAATCTTCCTGTCACTGGTACAGAATTGCACACACGCACAGGTAACGCTTTTCTACGAGATTAGTAGACGGGCAGAGGGGATCCATGCAGCTCCCTATTTTAGTCCCATTTTTCTTATATCTTTTTCCCCATCTTTTTTTACCGCTGAACCATGGGAGTGGATGAAAACAGACGGAAGTATTATTCCATCCATTTATCACCATTCTTGAAGAAGGATTTTCTTTTTCTATGTTTGCGTTCAAGGCAACTCACCAAAAGCAGGACATTTAGCTGTAATCACTAAAAGGAAAGTAATGGGGTCATTTACTAAGGGCCAGATTCGCGTTTTCCCGACGTGTTACCCGAATATTTCCGATTTGCGCCGATTGTACCTGAATTGCCCGGATTTGGCGCACGCGATCGGTTGTGGCGCAGGAGGATCGGCACGAGTAGGTAAGGCGGTGCAAGGGCGCGGAGGGCCGAGCGGGACGATTCGGAAAAACCGCCGCATTTAAAAAAAATTTGTGTCGCGAAAATTTCACTCACCTTCATCCAGGATAGCCGGTGTATTTCGAGGCATTCCAGCGGACTTCAGCGCAATCGCCCTCTGTGGGACGGCGGAGGAAACTACATCATAAATCCCGCCGGACCCGAATCCACTGCAGAGAACGCGCCGCTGGATCGCGAATAGGCCGGGTAAGTAAATCTGCCCCAATATGTCAGATTAAGTGTGGAATGAATTTGGAAACATACTAAATATTGTATATAAATAACTTGAAGACATCTAATTTCCAGCCCTCTTGTGTTCCTACATTGTGTGTGATACATAATTTCTTCCTTTCTATTTTAAGGACCTTATAAATTATCTGACAAAAAATATGATCCTAATAATCCTCTGTTCACACCATGAGTTTGCATCTTGCTTAATTGTGCTGTTTTATTATTTGAGGGTTAAATTTATAGTTGAGGAAACAACAGAACACAATAATGATGCAGATGATTCTTTTGTCTCTTTATAGGACAGGAAATATATTTCTTCTTGTGCTTGTAATAGAAGCCAATGGCAAGAGGATGCACGCGCGGCATTCGGTATAAAAGATGCAGTATATTCTAATCTTTTGAACAAAAGTACCATTAATGGATGTAAAACATGGTGTGAATCTAGCCTTAACTACACTGTCACTGCATAGAACAGCAGACTGCAGCTCAAATACACAATTGTAATATATTCCAAAAGACACTGCAGGTCCCAGGGCAAACAGTTAAAGGGTACCTGCCATCAGGAAGGTCTTTGTACATGATGACAGGTTCTAATATCCTCTGTAAGTTGAAAATTCCTTTGTTGTACATCTGAATAATTCCATGCTTTTTAATTATTTCTTTAACATCACCTGGCTCCTGCCAGTAGCTGTAACCTGATATAAACTGATATGCTGACCATAATGATTTTCTACTGTTTATTATTGTCATTTGCACCCACATTCTATCCCAATATTTTTGTTCTCCTTACTTTTCACCATTGTCTTTAAGTATATGTCCTTTTTATACTTTGGTATTTAGTCTGACTAATGACATCCAAAATTTACTTGATATGCCAATAATTTACTTTCCTAGGTAGCAGCAGCTGCTGGGCTACAAATTATGTCTACTGTCCACACTACCCAAGTCTTTCAGCTACAGTTTTACCCTGTATTTTACCATTCATTTTACTTTTATCTCCTTGCTCCGAGGCATAACTTTACATTTACCTTTTTAAACCTTCAATACCATTTCTCAGCCCATCTTTAGCTTCCTTAAATGCCTTTTAATTTTATTATATCCATTTTGTGTCATTACTTTATACAGCTTAGTTTTGCAGTGTATGGCTGTTTTACTAGATCTTTAGTAGATTGTGTGTGAATGACAAATGGGAGTCTCAAATAGACTTTCGACAGACATAACAACCTATTGCCGCCCCTGATGACCACTTGGAGGTTGAAATCATCAAAGATGGTGGAGCGTATATGCCGCAGGATTTAGGTGCCGAACAAAAACATTATGTGCCCTCACATTCTAAAATGCCAAAAGCTTGAAATATAAAAAAAATATAATACCCTAATCGACATTTGATAGCAGAATATCCAAATGTCCACATTGCCACACAGAAGGGATTAAATGTTTCAATGAAAACGTAAGCTTGTCTCCACACCCTAAAGTAGAAAGTATTCAAAATATGGCAGTGCATCTCCATAACCTTACGTACTTGTAAACTCCAAGGGAATCGCAGGTGCACGCCAATAAAACCAGGCTTCAGGTCCTCCAATGTAGATAAAAGGAAAACAGCAGCACTCCGGATATATCCAACAAAATGGTAGTTTATCCATCGGGTAAGGGCACTTTAAGCCTTAGCTAGAACTTGAGCTTGGTTTGTGAAAACTATTTTTCGGACACAGCCATACTTATCTATAAGAGTATGGGATGTGCTTTTGGAATGTGGGAAGTAAAAAATGAAAATACGTCTAACCCGAGGGGTTAAACAAGAACTATTATTGTGCCAAGACTATGGGTCCATTGCAGATCCAGTAGAAAAAACAACCCCTCTCTTGTACAGTGAAAACAATGCAGTGCAATTAAAATCACGTATGAGCAAACAGAAGGCATCAGGTATTAACAAACAGAAAACTATTATGATTTGCATGAAGGATCCCAATTATAGGATGGTGCTGAAAGTCAGATTCAATTATTATTGAATTTCTCTTTGTCTAAGGAAGAAATCGAATTGATCAAACGGTAGAAAATATAATTATTGTGAATGTGTGTAATTCACAATGTCCTTGATATTTCTTGCAGTATAGCTTGTTTAAGTCCATGCTTGAGGGAACCTTAAAAGGAACCAGTGCTATTATTATCAGGGACTAGGTTGCTATAGACAAAGTACTGTATATGCCAAAGTGTTTTTTTAAAAAATGGTTGTATGGTGTTGGAAATAAAGTATGTGAAACTTTTACTGGATCACTGCAGATCCTTGAGCCCGAGTTCCGGAAGAGAAATTTCAAAGACAACTACCATCTGGTCTGTATATTCACTGCACTCCTGGCTCTTGCCCCTCCCCCCACATCCTCTCCTTGCACTGATGCCAGAGAGAAAGATTGTCTGTAGTGAGCTGAAATGTCATGGGGAAGGAGAGGCAGGAGCCAGGAGAACAGTGAATATATTACAGAGCAGTCGGAAGTTGTCATTTGAAATTTTCCTCTCTGGGACTTAGGCTGAAGAATCTGGCAGTGCCTATTTAAAGTTTCCACTTTAAAACATATATGTTATTAGTGCTTGAAATAAAACATATTTGGCATATACAGAACTTTGTCTATAGCAACCTATTCCCTGATAAAAATAGCACTCTGGTGACAGGTTCCCTTTAATGGAACCAGTTTTAGTATTATTTGCTGTGATTGGCTCACGCTTTACATTGAGATAATAATTAGTGTTTTTTATTTTTATTCATAATTGAAAATCTCTTTGTGATACCTTCAAGTTTAAGACTTTATTGTTCCATTGTTTCACAGCATTTCTTTGCTTTTAGCTAAATTTATAATGTCCTCTTTCTTTCTAGGTTTGTTATTTTTGCATTGTATGGAGCTGTTCCTGCCATTGCTTGATGGATAGTCACTTGAAGTCTTAGTCCAATAAAAAAAATAATTAAACTTTGGGAATGCTTTAACGTCTTTGTTTTTTTCTGAGAACAATCTAGAAATGTGTCTAGTCCTCTCTTGATTGTTCTAGGAATCTATGAACCAGTGTGCACCCTACACCATTAGGCCCATCCACACTTGCAAGTGTGATGCGATGAACTTGCATCACACTCGCAACGCATGCTGCCGGGGACGCACAGGAGATGCTGTACAGGAGAACAAAGGTGGGGCCAAGAGCTGAGCACTCTGCAACACAGACAATTCACATGTTGTTTAAATTCAATGCATCCAACCCAAAGCCCAACCACTAGGCTACACAGAGATTCTGTCAGGGTGCAAGGTAAATTATAACACACAATTATATTATAATGCAAATTCTTAGAAAATCAGAAAGATAATGCGGTGTGATGGCTTACTAATAACCTGTCTTAGTGAAAATGAGGTCCCTGGTGATGGGTACTTTAAATTCTTTAAATTGAACCTAAGGGGCGTAAAAAAAACCTTATTCCATAGAACGTTATAAAATAAATGAACAATAAAATCATCATGTTAAGTATCATAAAAATGTATCAAAGTATCAAAAATGTAAAACGTATCAAATGTAAAAAAGTGATCAAAAGATCATACAGTCTCCAAGTGGCACCAATAGAAACATCAGCTTATCCTGCAAAAAGGAGACCCTATACAGCTCCGTACACCGAAGCATGAAAACATTATTGGCGTCAGAATAGGGCAAAATGAAGGTTTACATTTTTTATAATCTATTAAAACATAAGAAAACCTAAATACATTTGGTATGTAAAACACACAAATCCGTTTTTTCGAAAATTTTAGCTCATTCAAAATATTTTGCCAGCTTTCCAATAAAAGTGAATTACCATCACTAGGAAGCACAAGCCCCATACAGCTCTGTGCGCAGAAAAATTAAAAAGTTATGGATTGAAAAATTAAATTCAAAAAATTAAAATGCCTGGCCCTTAATGGGTTAAGATTAGAGATGAGCGAAATGCTCGTCCGAGCTTGATGCGCGTCGAGCATTAGGGTACTCGAGACGGCTCGTTGCTCGGACGAGTATTTCCCCTGCTCGAGATCGAGCATTAATTAAAAAAACACAGTGAAGAACAATGAAGAATAGAATAAAAACAGTGAACACAGGATCATTTAAGATAAAAACACAGTGCAGAACACGTGCAGAATAGATTACAGATGTTCGGCACATCTGCTTACTTGTCGGGAGATACGCGCGGAACGGCGCGAACAAAATAGCATGTGAAGAACAATATATATGTTGTGAAGAACACATTGCAGATGTATTTAAACATCTGCAATGTTCTTCACACACATATATATTGTTCTTCACATGCTATTTTGTTCGCGCCGTTCCCGCGTATCTCCCGACAAGTAAGCAGATGTGCCGAACATCTGTAATCTATTCTGCACTGTGTTCTGCACTGTGTTTTTATCTTAAATGACCTGTGTTCACTGTGTTCACTGTGTTCATGTTTTTATCTATTCTTCACTGTTCTTTACATCTGCTAACTTGTCGGGAGATAATATACGCGCGGAACAGTGAAGAATAGATCGCAGATGTTTGCAAATTATCAGAAGACATTATTTTTCAATTAAATAACACATTTTATTCCTGAACCATGGTCCCTTTGAAAAATGCTCGGGTCTCCCATTGACTTCAATGGGGCTCGTTACTCGAAACGAGCACTCGAGCATCTGGAAATGTTCGGCTCGAGTAACGAGCACCCGAGCATTTTAGTGCTCGCTCATCTCTAGTTAAGATTAGAGATGAGCGAACATGCTCGTCCGAGCTTGCTCGGACGAGTATTTCCCCTGCTCGAGATCGAGCATTTAATTAAAAAAACACAGTGAAGAACAATGAGAATAGAATAAAAACAGTGAACACAGTGAACACAGGATCATTTAAGTGAAAAACACAGTGAAGAACACAGTGAAGAATAGATTACAGATGTTCGGCACATCTGCTTACTTGTCGAAGATACGCGCGGAACGTGCGACAAAATAGTATGTGAAGAACATAATATTGTGTAAGAACACATTGAAGAACACGGTGAGCAGGACAGAGACAACGGGGAGCAGCACAGAGACACCGGGGAGCAGCACAGAGACACCGGGGAGCAGCACGGAGACATCGGGCAGCGGCACACAGAGACAGGGGCAGCGGCAGCACAGAGACATGGGGCAGCGCAGCACGAGACATGGGGCAGCGGCAGCACGGAGACATGGGCACACGGAGACATGGGCACGGAACTGGGGCACGGAGACATGGGGCACGGAGACAGGGGGCACGGACAGCAGCGGGAACGAGACATGGGGCACGGAATGGGCACGGAGAGCAGCGGGGCACGGAGACTGGGGCACGAGACATGGGCACGGAGAGCAGCGGGGCACGGAGACTGGGGCACGGAGACATGGGCACGGAGAGCAGGGCACGGAGAGCAGCGGGGCACGGAGACATGGGGCACGGAGACATGGCACGGAGAGCAGCGGGGCACGGAGACAGCGGGCAGAGAATGGGCACGAGACGGGCACAGACAGGCCGGGAGCAGCGGCACGGAGACATGGGGCACGGAGACATGGGCCACGGAGAGCAGCGGGGGCAACGGAGAGTCCGGCGGGGGCACGGAGAGCAGCGGGGCACGGAGACATGGGGCACTAACATGGGGCACGGAGACATGGGCACGGAGAGCACGGGGCACGGAGAGCAGCGGGCACGGAGAGCAGCGGGGGCACGGAGAGCACTGGGCACGGAGCGTATCTCCCGACATAAGCATGTGCAGAACATCTTAATCTATTCTTCACTGTGATTTTCACTTAAATGATCTTGTGTTCACTGTTTTTATTCTATTCCTCACTGTTCTTCACATCTGTTACCTTGTCGGGAGATAATATAACGCGGAACAGTGAAGTAGAATTGCAGATGTTTTGCATACATCTGCTCACTTAACTTATCAGAAGACATTCTTTTTCAATTAATTAACACATTTTATTCCCGAACCATGGTCCCTTTGAAAAATGCTCGGGTCTCCCATTGACTTCAATGGGGCTCGTTATTCGAGACGAGCACTCGAGCATCTGGAAAAGTTCGTCTCGAATAACGAGCACTCGAGCATTTTAGTGCTCGCTCATCTCTAGTTAAGATGATGTGGCAAAAACTGATTTTAAAAATGCAATCTGCTGAAAAAAAAATGCCTAACATAAAGCCTTCTCTTTTCTGTACAAATGTCTGTAGTAAACTATTAAAAATTGCCTTGTAAAAATAATAGATGCCTCCTTCAGATTCCTTTGTGTTATAAGATATCATGTTAAGATTCTATAGATTTCACATTAAATGTATCTGAAAGAGACTTTACTAATCTGGAGCAAGCTGTAATGTACACTTAGAGGAATAAATAGTATACTTAAGCATTTACTTATGTAGTTACAGTGGCAGGCCATCACTTCTTTATAGGTATCAGTGGAGCTATACAATTTTCTCTTCCTATGGCCTTTACCACCTCATAACAACTCAACTATTCAAAGGATCTGTATTTAACCCTGTAGCCTTCACTCAGGGGCATAACTAGGAGAGGCTGGGCCCCATAGCAGACTTCTGAATGGGGCCCCCTTACCCTCTTCAGAAAATATACATATTTGTATACTCATACTTTTATATACTCTTACACACATTTATACACTCATGCACACCCATTTATGCACTTATATACTGTATACATTTATACGCTTGCACAGATTTGTCCCAGAAGCTGCTGACCACATGGGGGGAAGTACACGGAAGGAATTAGAGATGAGAGATCTCTAGTCCTGTTATGCTGCTGTTCTCACCCCAATATTTCATGATGTGTACTGTGGAAGATATGCACTGTTATATCCAGATTACTCTGTACAATGTGCACATCAGCCATTCTCCTGTGAGATGCTGGGGCCCCCTTACAACGTGTGCCCCATAGCTGCTGCTACAGCTGCTACTGCTGTAGTTACACTATTGTCTGTTTTTCATACCCTGTACCCAGCTTTATACTTTAATTTGCCCATTTTGCCACTTTGTGA
Source organism: Engystomops pustulosus (assembly GCA_019512145.1). Lineage (NCBI taxonomy): Eukaryota > Metazoa > Chordata > Amphibia > Anura > Leptodactylidae > Engystomops > Engystomops pustulosus. Next base: position 57,435,698 of record CM033650.1, read on the forward strand.
TTCTTTCACTAATTATTGAGTGACTATTCTAAGAGTTTAATTAAAGGGGTTGTCCAGCCACTCACATGGAAAAATCTACTTTTACCCTATTCACAGGCCATCCACAGGTGCGTCACATTCAGCTACCTCTGTAGAGATGAATGGAGCATGCCCAACCTGCTGCTCCCTTTTTTTCTGGTACAACAGGAGTACAAAGTTCCCCCATTTTCGTGATCCATTGGGATCCAATCATTGGGAGCCCCACTCGACAGCGACTTATCCACTGTCCTGTGGATAGGGTATAACTTTTTGCGACTGGACAACCCCTTTAATCTCGCTGTAATGCGACCCTCTACAATTCTTGTATTGCCTCCTACAATACTCAAAGATGTTAGTCCAACTACCATTGTCTTCTAACTACTCCTTTCTAATTTCAGGTTTTATATCTTACCATATATCTTACTTATCTTACCACAGCTTTAAACCTGAGATTAACATCTTTACAAATAGAGGACCAGGTATGGAAAAAATTTCCCATGAACAGAGAAACAACATCATTCTGCTCATCTATAGAGGTCCCTTGATCTAGAAAATTGCCAAACTTGCTCATATAAGTATTATGACAGTTGTCAAAATACAAAATGAAGTTCGCTCATCTATACCAAAGCCAAGAGGTGGATGTCCAGGCAAATTGTATACAAGTCGGTTTATCGCAAGGTCTATTACTTCTGGCACGACAAATACGGCAGTGTAAGCTCCATAATAGTGAGAGCATCCATACAAGCAATGTAAAGTCAAAAGTTCAAAATGCTACTCCCCTCGCTCATCAGTGTAAAGAGGGACCAGCATTTTCATGCAATTTTTCTGGTGGAAACTAAGCCAACTAGTAGGAGGCACAAACAGTAGGCAATGCAATAAAGTGTAGCTATGTGCTCATCTGAAAATTCCTGCATATGATATGTATTTATTTCCTCTTTCATTTTCTTTAACAGTTGGTTGCTAAAAAAAAAAATAATGGGGGGAATTTATCAAGGGCTGGCACATGATACAAGAAGAGCTGGCTTCTCCCCACCTCATCCAATGCCCTGTTGGTGGGAAAGTCGCACTTCCTGGTGCATGCCGGACATCTGGCATACCAGTCTAGATAACTGCCCCCTATCTACCTATTACTGTACGGGATGTGATGACTTCCCTTGATCTAACCCCACAAGCCAATAACCAGGGTATTCTGATCCTTCCCCTGGCAGCCTTGATGCTCGGATGTGTACCCTGGGGCTGCTTGATACTTTGCTTCCTGGCAGGGTCTGACTAAAACTAACTGACATGCGTTAGCATTGTAATACATTAGTAATGCAGTGCAGTAATTTGGACTTAATCAAGTGATCAGGGCATTGCTTGTTTACATCCTAGGCCCCGAATCACATACCTTCCATAGAATTACCCGGTAAATTATAAAAGCACAAAAAAAATAAATAAAATCTGATCAATATGTTATAGATGCCTCAAAATGAAGGCTCTGTAAAATGCATCTCATCCCGCAAAATAAATAAAGCCTAATATGTCCCCGCTTCCCCAAAAAATATAACATTTTTATAGCCTATAGAATCTGCTCTGAATGGCGCTCCTTCCCTTCAATGCCCTGCAGTGTGCCTGCACAGCAGGTTACCACCACATATTGGGTATCAAATACCATGGAGCATTTTGGCATTTTATTCTTTGTGAATGTATACATTTTTTGAAAAATAAATTTATGTAAAGGAAACCCACCACTTCCGATGGTGGTTATAAGCAGTAAAAGCCGTGCACCAGCTCAGGGTGAGCTGGCACCGGCGCTTATTTTCGTTATGTTTTTAAACCGATATAAAGTTTTTTAACGCTTTATTAATCTTTATATAGGAAGTGGCTTCACCGCACCGTGGTACGCGCTCGCCACACCGTGCGCGCGACCACTTCGTGCGCATGAATAGGAAGTGGTCACGCGCATGGTGCACCGAGCGCGGACCACGGTGCGGTGAAGGTACTTGTATATAAAGATTAATAAAACATTTAAACGCTTTATATCGGTTTAAAAACATAACAAAGATAAGTGCCAGCACCAGCTCACCCTGAGCTTCACCGGCTCACCCTGAGCTGGTGCACGGCATTTGCTGCTTATAACCACCATCGGAAGTAGTGCACCTCTACTTTCTTTTAACACATGTAAAACATTTATACAGTTAACAAACTTTGTAAAAGTGGTTTTACTTACATAGAGGGGTTTAGTTTCTATAATGGGGTAATTAATGAAATTTTACTATTGTTTAGACCTCTCAAAAAAAACTTTCAAGGGCGAAATTACGCAGGCTGCAGAAATAGATGGCCGCTGGAGCTGACGTGAGCACAAACGGCGCATGACCCCCAATGTGTCACAGAAAACAATCTCAAAATCACCTGGATGTGTTAAAGGGTTCCAAAGTTATAACCACATAAAGTAATGTGTCAGAGGATTTGAAAAAAAATGAGATGTGTCAGGAAGGTGAAAAATTGGCAAGTTGTTAAATGGTTAAAACATCAGCCCACATTTATTAAGGGGTTTTCTGTCTGACTTTGTACTAAATAGAATGTACAAACTGCTTGCAACACAAATTTCTGAACATAAAGGGGCATTCTGGTACAGGGTCGGATATCCAGCCACATTTATTACCGCAACTCGACAGAATTGTGTCAAACACTCCTGTCACGATCCAGCGGCGCGTACTCTGTGGAGGATTCGGGTCTTCCGGCGATTCACTAAGGTAGCTCCCCCGATGTCCACTAGGTGTCACTGCTGCGCTGAATTCCGTCGGAGTTCACTGAAGTTCACCAAGCCAGTCTGGGTGCAGGTAAGCGCGTGTCAAGCTATACGTTTTTTTTTTTAAATACGGCGGTTTCTCTGACTCGGTTTTCCGACGGCCACGCCCCCTGATTTCCGTCACGTGCATACTGGCGCCGATGCGCCACAATCTGATTTCGTGCGCCAAAATCCCGGGGCAATTCAGGGAAAAACGGTGCAAACCGGTAAAATTCAGGTAACCCGACGTAAAAACGCGATTCGGGCCCTTAGTAAATGACTCCCTCTATGTCATAGGTGCACCAAAAAAGTTGGTGCATTCTATCAGAGTAGTGCAGACGGCAGCAGATTCATCAAGAATGTGCAACAAAATTTTGCCATAAAACCTGAATCTTCTACACATTTTAAAGTTTTATCACACTCCATTTGGTAAATAAGATAAGGAAAATGGCAAATAGTTGTGTGTTATTTACTGTAACAAAAGATAATAAAATTGGTGCAGCAGCCAATACAATTGACAGGTTTTAGCTGATTTGTAACAAAGGTGCACTCATTGATGCTACCCAATAAATTATGTCTATGTGTGTCTGAATAATTGTCCTGATTCACCATACTTGTGACTAGTTAACACTTGAGCTCTTGCCATTCCCATAATGTATTGCCCCGCAGCAAAAAAATCTATATATATTTTTTTAATAAACACATGTACATAATTTTCAGAGTAGTAGAACATCCATTCTGCGCAGCCAGTTGTCCACTGGGAAGTGAGAGGCACATGGGAATGCGGGAGCCCGGGGCAACAGAATGGGTAAACATTTTTAGTTTGATGCCACATATTTTAGCTGAATAGATAAAGACCCAAGTGATATATGCTCTGTGTTGTTTTACACTTATAAAACACTTGCAGTTATTTACAAGCAAGAAATAAATGCTGCCTCAAAAGAGCAAAGTCATTTTAAAACTAATACAATTTTCCCAAATTTACCAATCATTTCTAATTTGTAAACAGAAAATGTACACAGAGGGGGATATATATCATACGCTGGCGCTCGTGCGAAATGAAAAGTCGCCGGCAGCAGCGAGTGCGCAGGCGCGGGGACAGTAACGCCCCGCGCCGGCCCACTCCCGTCCGGCTGCGCCCCCCGTTCGGCCGGCCGCGCCCCCCCTTGGGGAAAATAATCGCAAAAGCTAGCAATAAGCTAGCATTTGCGATTATTTCAGGGCCTCTGCGCCAGTGGCGGTGCGCAAAGGTCCTGATAAATATGCCCCAATGAGTCTGAAAGCAACAGTACAGTATTTTTTTTCTTTCATCTTATATGTCACCAAAATATCCTGTCTGTATTTATAAATAATAAAGAAATAAATTAAAAAAAAAGGTATATATATAATCGTATTTTTCACAGAAATCAAAGGTGCGCCTTATAGGCCAGTGCGCCTTATATATGAACTTATACAGAAATGTACTACAGACAAGATGTACTGTACATTTACCAGTGTGTAATAGCTCCATCCCCAGAAATTTCCTGCACCTTCCCACACAGTATACAGGGTCCCTGGCTCCTGAAGTGCCCTGGCACCACAACTAACATTGTGCCCATCCTGCCCTCCCCTAGCAGGGAGAGACCGGAGCTGCCATAGTGCCGACCACGAGGCAATCATCATCATCAGTAAGAAATCCCCCATACCTGACAGGCATGTAACAGGGGAAAGAGAAGGAGCCACAGGGAACCCCACAGGAATAACACCCTGGCTGAGGAGGGAAGTAGAAGGGGCAGAGGGAGACCGCTTAAAGGAAACCTACCATTTCAAATGGTAGGTGTAAGCTGTAAGTACCGAGCACCAGCTCAGGGTGAGCTGGTGCCGGTGCTTACTTTTGTTAGTGTTATTAGCCGCTGTATCGCGGTTTTAACACTTTTTAAACTTTATAGGAGAAGCTGCTTTATAGGAGAAGCTTTTTCTTAAGGGAAATCACCGCAACTCATGCACTTTATACCAGTGTAAGGTGCCAGTAACCATTTTTACTGACATATTGGCACCATAACGGATGAATATCCGGAGACCGGAGTGTAGATATTGAACCTTGACATTTCAAAAATATACATAAAAGAAGTATGAAGTTTGATATAAAGCCCAGAAAGTAGAAATGGAAAAAATGTAACTTGACTGGACTATGCATTCGCAAATTTTTAAAGTAAATCTACCATCAAACTAAAGCTTTTTAAACCAGGGACACTTACTCGTAGATCCAGCCACCGTGACTGTGGTATCATAGTATCATAGATTATACGGTTGAAAAAAGATACATGTCCATCAAGTTCAACCAAGAAAAAGAATGGAAGGGATTTAGGGGAAACAATTGTACATAACATAACCATCAATGTTATTTAAGTGTAAAAAGGCATCTAGACCAGTGATGGGCAACCTTTTGAACTTGGTGTGTCAAAATTCGCCAAAAAACCATCCATAACTCGGGTGGTGTGTCACCTTTAGAAAAAAAAACCTTATTTTGTGATATTTAGAGTTTAAATAACAAATATGTATAGTTCTTTAACTTACCTGCTTAGTGACTTCTGTGTTAATTGGTCAGTTGGTTTCTTTTGTTGGTCTTGCTGTTATTTAACTTGTGTGGGGTTCCATGAACTAAGATAAGTGAGGGTGAGGGGTATTATTCCAGTGATGGCGAACCTGTGGCAGTCCAGCAACAGCTAGTTTTAAGGACATTTGTGTCCTGAGAAGTGCCCCCCAAAGAGTGTACATCACAGCCCAGCAGAGCTCAACTCAATAAATTAACCTACCTAACTGGCATAGGCTCCAACGACACCACGAGCCTCAGTTACTCCTCTTCAGGCCGCTTCAGCTCCTGTGTAGATGTTCCCGCGGAGGCACAGCATAGGTTTCGTCTTTGCAAGCTGGGACTGCTCCACTCTGGAGTCATTGCGCGGCCTCCGCAGAGCAGGTCTGGAGGACAGGAGCAGCAGCTGCGATCTCTCTGACTGAGATGCAGCCGCTCGCGGCAGACCACATCACGACCGATGGCCTGACCGGCCCCTGGAAACTGCACTACAGCAATTTTTCTCCAGCAGTGTGTGTCACTGAAAATGGCTACGTGTGTCAGTGCTGACACGCGTGTCATAGGTTGGCCATCACTGATCTAGACCCTTCTTGAAGCTCTCTGCTGTCCCTGCTGTGACCAGCGCCTGAGGCAGGCTATTGCACAGATTGACAGTTCTCATAGTAAGAAAGTCCTGTCGTCTCTGCTGAATAAACCTTGTTTTTTTCCAGACGGAGCCAGTTACCCCCTTTTGATTTGTTTAAATATGAAACAACTTTCCATTATCTTTTTTGTATGGACCATTCATATATTTATATAGATGAATCATGTCCCCTCATAGTTGTCTCTTTTCCAGACTAAATAAATCTAGTTGTTTTGATCTTTCTTCATAACTGAGACCCTCCATACCCCTTATCGTTTTTGTTGCTCTTTGTTGAATCCTCTCCAGCTGGACCAGTGCTCAGAACTGGACAGCATATTCCATGTGAGGCCGAACCAATGCCTTGTACAGTGGTAATATTACATCCCTATCACGAGAGTCCAGACCTCTTTTGATACATGACAAGATACTGCTGACTTTAGAGGCAGCTGATTGACATTGCGTACTATTATTCAATTTATGATCTACTAGTACCCCCAGGTCCTTCTCAACAAGGGACTCTCCCAGATTTACTCCCCCCAAGGACATATGTTGGCTTTGGATTATTGGCCCCCAGGTGCTTAACCTTACATTTGTCTCCTCATATATGTATGTATACAGCCTCTGTGTACCTGTGTGCCTCCTCTTATATATATGTATACATCCTCTGTGTACCTGTTCAGAAAACCTGCCATACAAGTGGTCGGTTTCCTTTTAAAAGGCTCCTAATGCGGGGGAGAGGTTAGGACAATAAACCTAACTAAGGATAGCAATGGTTATTACATCTCATTCATCTCATCTTCTCATGCTTCTATTCTGTGGTACTGCTCCATTACCATGACCAGTTCTGGCTTCAGCTGCTTACAGTCAAGTATAGTAGGGGGTGGGGTATCTCCAGTGCTCATTGTTATCTGGAAGCAAAGAGGAAGTATGTGGCATTATGATTTTTTCCTATTTCACCACAAAAAGTGGCAATGAAAAGTGAATCAAAACACATATGTACTCAGAATGCCAAAAGTACAAATGTCCTGCCAAAAAAAAAGCCCGCAATATCCTGCCTAACAAGAAAAGGAACAATGTTATGCCAATTGGGGAAGACGGGCGTGCAAAATATGATATTTTCCCCACTTAGGTTTATTGGCAAAGAAACACCAGAAAAAAATCTAGTACAGAATTGATTTGCTTTTTATCAAGCCTATAAAAAAAAAAAAGTGATCAATTTGAACAATAGGAGTATAAGATTACCACCCCAAAATGGTAACACTGCGAAAAAGCCATCTGTCCCGCAAAAAAAACATGCCATCCATGGCCCTAATAAAGAAAAAAGCTAAAATTTTTAGAGTTCTACAAAATGGGCCAATGAGGAAACTAAAATCCTGCAGCTGCAGGTCCTCCTTCCCTTCTGCGTCTCGCGTGCCCACAATAAAAACAAGTAGTAACATCCACATTGTAGGGGGTCTCGTAAAATAGCACTGTTCTATTTTGCAATGACACCAAGCTGTGTAGGGTATACAGTCTATTGGAGGATGGTAGAGTAGTACGTACAAGCATTGTATGTATTCATGCGCTATGTTGAGGATGGGAGAGTACAACGTGTTAGTGTCAATGACCGTTAATGGAGGAGGGAATAACAAGCTGTAGCTAATGCAGTTGTATGTGCAGTAGTACAAGCCTGTAGTAGTGTAATACAGTCATGGAGGATGGGGAGTAGTACAAGCCTGTGTAATGTTCTAATCAATCTATGGCGGATGGGAGTAGAGTAGTAAAGCTGTTGTTTGTAGTTTGTAGCAGTCTATGATGATGGGGGAAGAGTAGTCACAAGCTTGTGTAGTGGATACTTCAGTCTATGGAGGATGGGAGTAATGTACAAGCTGTTGTAGGGTATACAGTCTATGGAGGATGGGAGTGTACACACTGTAGTGTGTAATAACAGTCTGAGATGTCGGTAAAGCTTTGTGTTAAGATAGTTATGGGGATGGGTAGTAACAAGCTGTGGGGTATTAGTCTGATGATAAGTAAAGCTGTAGTGAATCATCTATGGAGGATGGGGAGTAGATACAAGCTATTGTAGGTATCACTTCTAGAGAGATGGAGTAGTACAAGCTGTGTAGGTATACAGTCTAGTGGAGGATGGAGTAGTACAAGCTTGTGTAGTATAATACAGCTATGGAGGATCGGAGTAGGAGAAAAAGCGTGTGTGTGATGATATACAGTCTATGGAGGATGGGAGTAGTAAGCTGTTAGTGTACTGCAGTTATTGAGATGGAGTCACGTCTGTGTCGTAGTAGGATGGGAGTAGTACAAAGCCCGTGAATGTATAAGTATATGGATAGAACATTGTATTTAATACAGTCTATGAGGATGGGAGTAAATACCAAGCTGTGTAGTGGTCCCATGCAGTCTATGGGGAGGATCGAGAGTAGTTACAAGCTGTGTAGTATATACAGTCCTGTGGAGGAGGGTAGTACAAAGCTGTGTAGTGTAAGTACATGTCTATGGAGGTATGGGAGTTAGTTACAGCTGGTGGTAGTATACAGTCTATGGAGGATGGGAGTAGAACACAGCCGTGTGTAGTGTATGATAGCATCTAGAGGAAGATGGGAAGTAGTACAAGCTGTGAGTTAATACAGTCTGAGGGGGAGTATAAGCGGTAGTGCGCAGGAACACGGAGGGACGTTGTTATTGCTCTATGTTAGTAGTACATCGTGTCCTTATGACAGCTTGGTGTCCAGCTATCCAAAAGCCCTCGCATGTAGTTAATCATTCCATTATAGGCTTGGTATTAAATCAAAAGTTTTTCTGTTTCTTCGGTATATTACATTGTCCCTTCTTCCACCTCGAGGACCTTAGGCGGCTTTCCTCCTCCCAGTACAACTCCCGCACTCATTTTTATTCCTTCACTGAGCTCTTCACCTCAGTGATTTCCCGGGACGTAGTACCGCTGTTAGTGTAATACAGGTCCATGGAGGAGGGTAGTTTAGAAGCAAGCTGGTAGTAGTATATGCAGTTATGGAGGATGGGAGTAGCTACAAGCTATGTAGTGTAATACAGTCTATGTGAGGATGGGTAGTAGTAAATTGAGGATCGTTAAGATGGATTCAAGCTTGTAGTGATAATACAGTCTAGGGCAGGAGGGAGTGAGTAACAAGACTGTGTAAGTTAACAGTCTGGAGCACAATGGGCGTCGTACACAGCTGTGTATGTCAATCACAGCTCTATGGACGGATGGGATAGTACAAATGAGGTTACAGTCTATGGCGGTAAACAGTGGTAGTCTAATGCGTCTATGGGAGGATGGGAGTAGTAGAAAGCTGTGTGTATATACAGTTAGTTGGAGGATGGGAGTTAGTGACACAGTTGTGTAGTGTTTATACAGTCTATGGAGGATGGGAGTAGTGTAAGCGTGTAGTGTACAGGTTCCTATGAGATGCGAGTTACATCGAGTGCAAGTCAGGATGGGAGTAGTACAGCTGTGTAGTGGAATCAGTCTATGGGGATGGGAGTAGAAAGCGTTAATACGCTATGGATGGGATGTGGAACAAGCTGATGAGGATGTCCCTAGGAGTAGTGGAGTTAGTACAAGCTGGTGTAGTGTAATACAGTCTATGGAGGATGGAGTAGTAGTAAAGCTGTGTAGGTAATGACATTTCTATGAGAGGATGGGAAGTAGTACAAGCGGTGTGTGTAGTGTAATACAGTCTATGGGGTATGGAGTAGAACAAGTATCTTGGTGTAATACAGCTATGGAGGAGGGTGGAAGTATACAAGCGTGTGTAGGTGTAATACAGTCTCATGGAGGATGGAAGTAGTACAACGCTGTGAGCCTATGCATGGCTGAGTAATAAGCTGTATAAAAGTCTTGGAGGATTGGGAGTAGTACAAGCTGTGTAGGTTAAGAACAGTCTATGAGGATGGGGTAGTAAAAGCTCTGTTGAGTGTAATCCGTCTATAGAAAGGATTGGAGTTAGTAACAAGCTGAGTAGTATAAACAGTCTGTGGAGCCGGATGGGAGAAGACAAGCGTTGTAATGTGTAATACCAGCTTAGTGGAGAGTGAGTAGAGAGTAGTAAAGACGGTTCTACATATGTTACAGTCTAACTTGAGGGATGGGAAGTAAGTTACAAGCTGTGCTAGTTTGTGTATACAGTCTATGAGGATGGGAGTAGTAAACAAGACTGGTAGTCTTATATGCACAGTCTATGGAGCATGGGTGTAGTACAAGCTGTGTAGTGTAATACAGTCAATGGAGGATTGAGTGTAAAAGCTGTGTAGTTGAATAAAGTCTATTTGAGGATGTGAGTATGGTAAACAGCTGTGTAGTGTAATACAGTCTTATGGAGGATGGGAAGTTAGTAAAAGCTGTGTAGAGTCTAATAGCAGTCCTAGGAGGGATGTGGGTATGTAGTCAAACAAGCTGTGTAGGTAAGTACGTCTATGGAGGATGGGAGTTAGAACAGCTGTGTAGTGTTACTAGTCTATGGAGGATGGAGTAGTCATCACAAGCTGTGTAGGGTAAGCAGTCTCTGTCAGAGGATGGGAGTAAGTCAAGCTGTGTAGTGTCAATAGTCTATGAAGGAGATGGGAGTAGTACAAGCTGTGGTAGGTAACACGAGTCCTATGAAGGATGGGAGTAGTACAAGCTGTGTAGGTAAACAGTTTCTAGTGAGGATGGGTAGAGTAGACAAGCTGTGTAGGGTCTAATACAGTCTATGGAGGATGGGATAGTACAATGCTGTGTAAGTCGTACTACAGTCTATGGACGGGAGGGGAGTAGTACACAAGCTGGTAGTGTAATCAGTCTATGTGAGGATGGGAGTGAAGCAACAAGCCGTTGTAGTGTATTACAGTCTATGAAGGATCGAGGAGTAGTCAAGCTGTGTAGTGTAATAACAGTCTATGGAGGATTGGGCAGTAGTACAAGCTGTGTAGTGTAATAGCAGTCTGATGAGGATGGGAGTAGAACAAGCTGTGTAGTCTAAAGCAGGTCTATTGAAGGATGGGATAGAACAGCTGGTAGTGTTAATACAGTCTATGGGGGTGGGAGTAGTAACAGCTGTGTAGGCTAATAGCAGCTTCCATGGACTGGAGTGAGTAGTAAAGCTGTGTAGTGTAATACACCGTCTATGGAGGATGGGAGTAGTAACTGTTAGTCTAATCAGCTATGAGGTGTAGTATACAAGCTTGTAGTGTAATACAGTTATGGAGGATGGGAGTTAGTACAAGCTGTTAAGTTACTGACAGTCTATGGAGATGGGACGAGTATGTACAAGGCTTTGGGGTCGGTAGCTTGAATGTGAGTAGTACAACTGTTCTAATCAGCCAGAGGATGGGAGTAGAACAAGATCTGTGTAGTTATTAAGGCTATGGTAGGATGGGGAAGGTAGTTACAGCTAACTGAGGAGGGCATGTGTAACGAGTCTAATGCAGTCTATGGAGGATTGGGTGAGTTAAGGTTAGTATAAAGTCAAGCTGTTGTATGATGGGCAGTAGTAAGCTAGCTCTAATGCGAGTATGGGATGTGTAGTTAGTAACAAGTGGTGTGGTGAATCAGTCGCATTGGAGGATGGGGAGTTATAACAAGCTGTGTCGTATTATGTGCAAGTCTAGGGGATGGGAGTATAACTGGTATACAGCTTTTGGTAGTACTGTGTAATGCACGTCTATATGGAGGATGGGAGTAAAAAGCGTGTTAGGTCAATTACAGTCATGGAGGATGGGGAGTAGTACAAGCTGTGTAGTATAATGTTCAGTCGAATGGAGGATGGAGAGTAGTAAAAGCTGTGTTAGGGTAATACGTCTATGGAGGGATGGGAGTAGACAAATGCTGTGTAGATGCTAATGTCCGTCTATGGAGGATGGGAGTAGACAAGCTGTATAGTGTATACAGTCTATGAGGATGTGGAGTTAAGTATAAGACGTGTAGGTATACATCTATGGAGGATTGGGAAGGTCATGAAATGCCTATAGTGTAGTCTCAGTGCTATGTGATGGATGAGTAGGTAGTAACAAGCTGTGATAAGTGTAATACAGTCTAGTGGAGGATGGAAGTAGTAAACAAGCTGTGAGTATGTAATACAGTCTAATGGAGGATGGAGTAAGTACAAGTACAAGTTAGTGATGACAGTCCTATGTGGGATGGGAGAAAGCCCTGTTAGGCTAATACCAGTCTTGGCAGGATGGGAGTACAAGCTGTGTACGTGTATACAGTCTTTGGAGATGGAGAGTCGTAAAAGCTGTTGCGTAGTAATACAGTCTATCGGAGGATGGGAGTAGTACAAGCTGTTGTAGTGCTAATCCAGCTATTGGAGATGGAGTAGTAAAGCTTGTGTATGAATACAGTCTAGTGAGGATGGGAAGTAGATAACAGCTGTTAGTTAATCATCTATGGAGGATCGGGAGTAGTAAAGCCTGTGTAGTTAATACAGTCTATGGAGGAGGGAGTAGTAAAACGCTGTGTACTAATCTGGCAGTCTATGGAGGATGGCGAGTTAGTACAAGCTGTGGTATGTGGGTAATCCAGTCTATGGAGGATGGGGAGTAGTAAAAGCTTGTAGTCTAATGCAGTCTATGAGGATTGGGAGTAGGTACAAGTGTCGTGGTTAAACAGTCTTGGAGGTGAGTAGAGTAGTAAAAGCTGTAGTAGTTACAGTCTAGGAGGATGGGAGTGAGTAGTAAAGCTGTGTATGTTTAATAGCTGGGGAGTCACGTCTGTTTATCGGCAGCGGGATGGGAGTAGTAAAAGCTGTGTAGTCGTAATACGTCTATGGGAGGAGTAGTGGAGTAGTTAAACACGCTGTGTGTGTATTAGCAGTCTATGGAGGATGGGAGTAGTAGTACAAGCTGTAGCATGTAATTACATAGTTATGGAAGGATGGAGGAGAGAGTAAGCTTGTAGTTAATAGCAGTCTATGGAGGATGGAGTAGTACAAGCGTGTGTAGTGTAATACAGTCTATGTGAGGATGGAGTAGCAAGCTGGAACATGCAGCAATGATATGGGTGTAAAAACTTGTTGTAATACAGTCTATGGAGGCCTATTGGGAGTAGTACAAAGCCTGTCTTGTAGTGTAATAAGTTATGTGAGGATGGGAGTAGACAACTGTGTAGTGTATAGTCAGTCTATGGAGGATTGGGGTAGTAAGAGGAGGTCTCTGAGGTAAGCTGTAGTCTAATGCATCATATAGGATTGGAGTAGTACGCCGATGTACAGTCTGAGATGAGTGCACAAGCTGGTGTAGTGTAATAACAGCTATGGAGGATGGGAGTAGTAAAAGCTGCTGTAGTGTAGTAGCACGTCTATGGAGGCAGGGACAGTACAAGCTTGTAGATACTTCTGAGATGCGTCTATCCTCGAGTGCGGTCCGTTTGGAGTTCCTGTTCCCTGGTGGAGTAGTACAAGCTGTGTATGTTAATACAGTCTATGGAGGATGGGAGTTCGAAACAAGCGGTGAGTCTAAGCGTCTATGGAGGATGGAGTAGTACAACTGTGTAGTAAGTCTATATAGTTCAATATGGAGGATGGGAGTAGTAACCAAGCTGGGTAGTGTTAATACAGTCTATGGAGGATGAAGTAGTACTTAACTGTGTAGTGTAATACAGTCTATGGAGGATGAGGAGTTAGAACAAGTGTTGTAGGTAATACCTCTATGGGGATGGGAGTAGAACAGCTGTGTAGGGTAATACAAGTCTATGGAGGAGGGAAGGAGTAGTACAAGCGTGTGTAGTTAATGCAGTTATGGAGGAGGGAAGTGTACAAGCTGTGTAGGGTAATACCGTATATGGCGGATGGAGTAGTTACAAGTGTGTAGTGTTGTATACAGTCTAGGAGGATGGGAGTAGAAGTCGAACAAGCTGTCGTAGTAGTGTATGCAGTCTATGGCGGATGGGATAGTACAGCTGTTTGTAGGGTAATACATCTAGGAGGATGGGTTGTGTAGTTGTTAGGTACAAGCTGTGTAGTGTAAACAGTTATGGAGATGGGAGTAGTAGTAGTTAGTAAAGCTGTGTAGTGTAATTACAGTCTGATGGGGATGGGAGTAGTAGAAAGCGTGTAGTGTATACAGTTAGGAGGGATGGGATGACAAAGCTGTTGTATGTGTAGTTAGTAACAGCAAGTCTATGGAGGATGGGAAGTTAGTACAAAGCTGGTAGTCGATATCAGTCTCTGGAGGGTGGGTAGTAGTACAAGCTGTGTAGTAATCAAGTCTATGGAGGATGGGTAGAGTAGTGAACAAGCTGTGTAGGGTATACCAGTTCTGAGGATGGATGGGGTCTGAGTTAGTGACAAGCTGTTGTAGTCTAATGCAGTTCTGAGATGGGAGGTATATTGTGTGGTCAGTTTGTGGAGTAGATACAAGCTGTTGGTAGTGTAATGACAGTATAGGGAGGATGGGTTAGTAGTACAAGCTGTAGGTTAGCTTAGAGATGAGTTAGTGGAAGGTGTAGTATTAGATCTAGTGAGCAAGGATGTAGGATACTGTAGTATAATACGTCATATGGAGGATGGGAGTAGTGTAGAAACAAGCTGTTGTAGCGTGATACGTCTATGGAGGATGGAAGTCGACAGCTGTTAGTTCTAATGCGTCAATGGAGGATGGGAGTAGTACAAGCTGTGTAGTGTAATACAGTCTATGGAGGACGGGAGTAGAACAAGCGTGTGTTGTGAATACAGTCTATGGAGAGACAGGGGAAGTAGAAGACAAGCTGTGTAGTGTATAACAGTCTATGGAGGATGGGAGTAAGTAGCAAAGCTGTTGTAGCTTAATAGTACAGTCTATGGAGGAGGTAGGGCTGGAGTCAAGTGTGGTTGTAGTAGTAATTACAGTCGTATGGGAAGGTGGGAGTAGTACAAGCTGTTAGGTAATACAGTCTATGGAGGATGGGAGTAGAAAAGTTAGACGGTGGAGAGGTGTTTTTGTTGTGTAAGCTGTGTAATACAGTCTATGGAGGATGGGAAGTAGAACAAGCTGTTAGTGTATTGCACAGTCTTGGACGGATGGAGTAGTACAAGCTGTGTAGTTGATAATACGTCTAGTGATGGAGGCAGCGGTAGTTTCAGATGCGGAGAGTGAGGAAGAGTTGGTATGAATACATATTAGGTGGATGAGTGTTAGTGTAATTCAGTCTATGAGGATGGGAGGAGTGTTAGCAAGCGTGTAGTGTAAGTAAGTATAGGAGGAGGGAGTTGTAAGACAAGCCTGTGTAGTCTAATGCAGTCTATGGAGGATGGAGTAGAAAAGTCTGAGTGTTACACTTGGGGTGTGTTAAAAGTGTTTCTATCAAGTCTATGGAGGATGGGAGAGTAAGTAGTACAAGACTGTGTAGATGTAATTACAGCTCTTCTGGAGGCTGGGGAGTAGTACAAGCGGTGTTAGTAATCAAGTTCATGGAGGATGGGTGAGTAGTACAAGCTAGTGTAGTGATACAGTCTATGGAGGATGGGAGTAGTAACAAGCTGTGTCATAGTGTACTACAGTTCTATGGAGGATGGGAGTTAGAACAAGCTGTTGTAATGTAAACAGTCTATGGAGGATCGGAGTTAGACAAGACTGTGTAGTGATAATAAGTCTATGGAGGATGGGAGTAGTAAAGCGGTTAGTCTAATGAGTCTATGGAGATGGAGAGTAGTAAAGCGTGTAGGGTATACAGTCTGGAGGGATGGAGAGTAGTACAGCTGGGTAGTATAACAGTGTATGGAGGAGGATGGGGAGTAGTAACCAAGTGTTAGTGATGTAAATAACAGTATGCGGATGGGGGAAGTAGAGACACGCATGTGGAGTGCTATGCGTCTATGTGGAGGATGGGAGTAGTACAGCTATGACTTAGGTGGAAGTAGTCGTAGTAACGGGATGTAATACAGTCTATGGGAGGATGAAGTGGCAGTTAAGCTATGGATGATAGTAGTAAAAGCTGTGTATGTCAATAGCAGTCTCATGGAGGATGGAGTAGTAGTAGTAAAAGCTGTGTAGTCTATACAGTCTAGGGGGATGGGAGTAGTACAAGTGTGGTAGTATATATGCGTCTAGGAGGATGGGAGAGTACAGCTGTGTAGGGTGATACAGTCTATGGAGGCTGGAGTTTAGTAGACAAGCTGGTGTAGGTAATAGCAGTCATATGGAGGATGGGAGTAGTACAAGCGTTGGAGTATAATGCAGTCTATGGAGGATGGGAGTAGTAACAAGCGTTGTGTAGTGTATACAGTGTGGGAATGGGATTAGTACAAGTGTGTAGTGCGAATACAGTCTATGGAGGATGGGAAGTAAGTACAAGGATGTGTAGTGAATTACGTCTATGGAGGTGGGAGTAGACAGCTGTGTGTATAATACAGTCTTGGAGGATGAGGAGTAGTAACAAGCTGTTGTAGTTGTAATACAGTCATGGAGGATGGAGAGTAGAAACAAGCTGTGTGTGTATACTAGTCTAGGAGGATGGGGCGTAGTACAAGCGTGTAGTTAATACAGTATGGAGGATGGGAGTGGTAAACTGTGTAGTTAATACGTCTATGGAGGGATGTAGGTAAGTAGCTAACAAGCTGTGTAGTATACAGTTATGGAGGATGGGAGTAGTATAGTAACAAGTGTGAGGTAATACATCTAGTGGATGGTAGAGTATACCAAGGCTGTGTTAGTGTTGTATACAGTATAGGGAGGATGGGAGTATAAAAAGTGTAGAAGTAATCAGTCTATGGAGGATGGGAGTAGAACAAGACTGTGTAGTGTAATACGATATGGAGGATGGAGTTAGATACAAGCTGGTGTCTGTGTCTAAGCAGTCTATGGAGGATGGGGGGAGTATAAAAGCGGTTATCGTTGTGGAGGTGCAGTACAAGGGAGTCGACAGGTCTATGGAGGAGGGAGTAGTACAACGCTGGTAGTAGTGATAACAGTCTATGGAGGATGAGTGAGTAGACAAGGCGGTGTTAGTGTAATGCGTCTATGGGGATGGGAGAGCAAAAAGCTGTGTAGGTTTAATACAGTATATGGAGGAGGAGGTTAAGTAGATAAAAGAGTGTAGTAGTAATACCGTCTATGGAGGAGGTAGGGAACAAGCTTGTGTAGTGTAATAGCATTATGGAGGATTGGAGTAGTACAAGGTGTAGTGTATTTACAGTCTATGGAGGATGGGAGTAGGTAAAACGCTTAGTCCTATGACAGTCTAGGAGGATGGGGAAGTAGTTACAAGCTGTGTAGTGTAGTACAGTCTATGGAGGATGGAGTAGGTGAGTTAGTACAAGCTGTTGTCTAGTATAATGCAGTCTATGGAGGATGGAGAGTAGTACAAGCTGTGTAGGTGTTAATAAGTTATGGAGGAGGGAGTAGCTAACAAGCTGTGTAGGGTTATGTGTAATACCGCAGTCTATGGGGATGGGAGTTAGTACAAGGCTGTGTCATAGTAATGACAGTCATGGAGGATGGGAGTAGTACAAGTGTGTAGGTATATACAGTGTGCGAGGATGGGAGTGCAGAGTACAAGTGTGTAGTTAATTCACAGGTCTTATGGAGGATGGAGTAGTTAGTAAAAGCTGTGTAGGTATGTTAATACAGTCTATGGAGGAGGGAGTAGAACAAGCTTTGTAGTGTAATACCGTCTAGGGAGGAGGGAAAGTAGTAGTATACAAAGCTGTGTAGGGTCTAATCAGTCTATGAGGATGGGAGTAGTATATAAAAGCTGTGTAGTCTAATACAGCTATGTGGAGGATGGAGAGTAGTACACAGCTGTTAGTAGGTTAATAAGGCTAGGAGAGGGAGTAGTTACAAGCCTGTGTGGTGTAATGACAGTACTATGGAGGATGGGGTAGTAGATAAAGCTGTGTATGTTAATGCAGGTCTATGAGGATGGAGAGTCGTAAAAGCGGTGTGTAGTATTAATACAAGTCTGTGGAGGATAAGAGTAGTACAAGCTGTGTAGTGCTAATACAGACTATGGATGGGACAGTGGAGGTTAAAGTATGGGAGGTAAAAGCTGTGTAGTGTAAACATCTATGGCGGATGGGCAGTAGACAAGCTCGTTGTTGTGTATTCACAGTCTATGGAGGATGGGAGTACGTAGTAGTAGTACAAGATGTGTAGGTGAATACAGTCTTGGGGATGGGCGAGTTAAGTAGTAAAAGATGTGTAGTCTAATGCACGTCATATGAGGATGGGAGTAGTAGGTTAGAGAAAGCTTTGTGTGTAGTGTGTATTTACAGTCTAATGGAGGATGGGAGTAGTACAAGCTGTGTAGTCTAATGCAGTCGATGGAGATGGGAGTAGTACAAGCGAGTGTTAGGGTTAATACAGTCTATGGAGGATGGGATAGAGTTATAGACAGCTGTGTTAGTCTAATGCCGGTAATGGAGGATGGGGAGTATGTACAAGCTGTATAGGTATACAGTCTAGGGAGGATGGAGTAGTAGTACAAGCTGTGTAGTGTAATACAGTCTATGGAGGATGGTGGGTGGTGAGTACAAGCTGTAGTAGTGTAATACAGTCAGAGCATGGGCAGGATGTAGGTTGGTTAGTACAAGCGATGTAGTGTAATACAGTCTATGAGGGAGGGGAGTACGCTGTGTATGTATACGTTTGATGGTGACGACAAGCTGTGTAGTAATTAATACAGGTCATGGGTGGGAGAGAAAGCTTGGTGTTAGTGTGGGAGTAGTAGTACAAGCTGGTAGTGTAATACAGTCTATGGAGGATGGGGTGTTAGAGTAGTAAAGCTGTGTAATGTAACTACAGTCTATGATGGATGGGGAGTAAAAGTGTGTAGTGTGGTAATGACAGTGATTGGGAGGATGGGAGTAGTAAAAAGCCTGTGAGTATAATAACAGTCTGTGGAGATGGAGTAGTGAGTACAGCTGTGTAGTGTATATGACAGTCTAGGGGATGGGAGTAGTAAAAAGCGTGTAGGTAATCAGTCTGGATGGAGGATGGGCAGTAGAACACTGTGTAGGTACTAATGCAGTCTATGGGATGGGGAGTAGCGGTAGTAATACAGTCTGTGATGAGTTGTAACTGTAGTGTAATAACAGTCTATGGAGGATGGGAAGTAAAAGCTATTGTAGTTATACAGTCTATGGAGGATGGGAAGTGAGTAAAAGCTGTGTATTAAGCAGTCTATGGGAGGAGGAGTAGTACAAGCTGTGTAGTCTATAGCAGTCTATGGGAGGATGGGGTGGAGTAGTATAAAAGCGTGTGTATGTATAATACAGTTCTGTGGAGGATGGAAGTGAGTTGTACAAGCTGTGTAGGTGTAATACAGTCTATGGAGGATGGGAGTAGTAAAGTGTGTAGTGTAAACAGTCTATGGAGGATGGGAGTAGAACAAGCGTGTGTAGCTTTGGAGATGGTATCAGCGTGCGTAATTCTATGGAGGATGGACGTAGTAACAAGCTTTTTGGTAGTCTAATGCAGTGATGAAGGAGGGAGTAAAGCTGTGATAGTCGAACAGTCTATGAAGGATGGGAGTAGTACAAGCGTTTAGTGTATACAGTCTATGGAGGATGATGGGAAGTGTGCTAGATACAGTTGGAGGGGAGAAAGTGTGTTAGTGTAATACAGTCTATGGGTGAGACGAACGGGTGTACAGTCTTATGACAGAGTGGAAGTGTGTGTGTAATACAGTCGCTATGGAGGAGGGAGCGTAAAAAGCTGTAGTAATGCAGATTCTATGAAGGATGGAGTAGTACAAGCCTGTGTAGTGGTAATACATCTTATGGAGGATGGGGAGACAGTACAAGCGTTGTGAGTAATACAGTCTATGGAGGATGGAGTAGTAGTACAAGCTGGTAGTGTGAGTGTGTATATACCAGTTATGGAGGATGGAGTAGTAGTACAAGCTGTGTGCCGATCGTGTAATACGTACTATGGAGGATGGGATAGCAATCTGTGTAGGTATAAGCAGTTTGAGGAGGGCGTGGTGAGTAGTACAAGCTTGTAGGTATTACAGGTCTAGGAGGAGGGTAGTGGAGTAGTACAGCTGTGTAGTGTAATAGTCTATGGAGGATGGGGTAAGTAGTACAAGCTGTGTAGTGTAATACAGTATGGGGGGAGGGGGAGTGAGAGATGGATGTTACAAGCGTTTGTTTGTAGATAATACAGTCTTGGAGGATTGGGAGGTACAAGTGGGTGTGTATACAGGTCTAGGGAGGATGAGAGTAGTACAAGCTTGGTGTAGGATGTAATGTCTATGGAAGGGTGGGAGTAGTGTAATAAATTCAACCATTTTTAACTTGTTTAAAAATATTCGGTCAACAGTCTGTATCAGCTGCTGTGTAGCCCATCAGTTCTTCTCCTCACACAACATCTGGTATCTGTCTCTTATCCGTCAGCAGACTGGCTCTTACTCTCCCAGTGTAGGGAACATCTTGGTCCCAGTTCTTAACAGAGATTATTCTCTACATGTTTGTCTTTTATTCTTCTGTTGTATGTGAATTCTTTTTCTTCTCTAGACATTGTTCTTATTCTTGCTCTCACTATTTTACCTAGGATCCATCTCTCACTATTCGTATAACCATCTCCCTAAGATGTTCCTCTTTTTTCACTTCTATTATCCATCACCAATTATTACAGAGGAGAGGAGTAATGAGCAGAGCCTAAAAGATGATAGCTCTCCTACAAGTCTTGGTTGTGCTGTCTCCAATACAATTCATTAAACAGTTTACAAAGATGAAACAAAATCAACACAAAGGACACAGAGGTGTAGACACATATATGAGGGGAGACACACGGTAACAGAGGATGTATAAATACAATATGAGGGACACACAGGTACACAGAGGATGATACCATATATATATATATATGAGGAGACACACAGGTTACACAGAGGATTAACATATATAATAAGAGGAGGCACACACAGGTACATAGAGGCTGTGTATACATACATATATGAGGAGACACACAGGGTACACAGAGAGGTATACATATATATATATGAGGAGACACACAGGTACACAGAGGATTATTACATATATATATATATGAGGAGACAACAGGTAACAGAGGATGTATACAATCTATATATGAGGAGACACACGTGTACACAGACAGGTGTATACAAGATATATGAGAGGAGACACACAGGTACACAGAGGCTGTATACATACATATATGAGGAGACACACAGGTACACAGAGGATGTATACATATGCAACACCCTCGCCGATGCAATGGCGAGGGAGGGTTTGCGAATACGTCCCAACTGCGTGTAATCACATTACACTACATGGTCCTGATAGGACATAGGGACATTGCGTGGTTATCCTGCCTGGCAAGGCAGAGTTAATCTGTGTATGATGAGATGCATTATCCAATGATCTGTGTACATCCTGTCCAATGTAAGTGAGATGTAATTGGAGGAGCAGCCACCACCTGACCACGGGAGTTACAAGACCCTGTCAGGAACTTCAGAAAGGGTCAGTCTCTCCAGGAGGGAGAAGAGACCAGTTCCAGTCAGACCCTCTGGGTCTGCAGGGCACAAGATCAGAACAGCTAGAGAATAGTTTAGCTAGCTCAGAATGAGAAGAGAAGCAGACGGGTACCCAGTCAGACTCTATCCAGCCAGCATACCAGAAAGAGCAGAAGAGCCTAGCCCTGCCTCTGAAGAGTGGAGTATTAGATTAGAGTTAGTGTAGTGAGGAAAAGGGGTATCATCTTACTTTGAAGGTGATACCTGAGACCTACGGACAAGCTGAAGCTTCCTACCAGGACACAGCTGCCTCCAGCCTGCCATATACATCCAGGCTGGTGAACATCTACTGAGGCCCCCTCCAACTCACATCTCGGACTCCATCTACCTGTTAAAGGCACGTTGCTGCGGTTCCTGCCGGTTCAAATAAAGAACTGTAAGTTGTTTTCTTCAACTTCTGTCTCGTCTGGTCCCTGCTAATACGGCTGCCTTCATCACCGGCACCTGTCCATCACCAGAGACTCACACTCGGAACATATAGGGGTGCCCAGGGAGATCCGCTTATAGCAGCCTCTCCTCATTCATTTCTTGCCAACACCACCTGCTTGAGACCTGCAGGCTGTAGGACAGCCTCCGGTTCCCCGTATCAAGCACCGTGACAATAGCGTGTTAGGCCGCAACCGCAGCCACTCCGGTACCGCGGGCCCCGGCTGTCACCAGGCCTACCTCAAGGGCTAGGCCCCGGTGGGGATGTTGCCAGTGGCGTCACGAACAGGATTGATACTTCTGTGCCTTATCACGGCGTTAAAGGACTTTCCTTATTAAAAGACTGTGCGCCTAACCTGCTGCCATCCGGGTTTAGGCCAAGTAATGTGTGTTTCTGGATTGAACTGTGTTTAATGCTGCCAAGTGCTGTCGAGCACCCGCTCCAGCACTCAAGAGGTTAATCCCTGCAAGAACTGTACCAGCTCTGCTACATCCGGCGCTGCCGCGCCTGAAGATTTTTACCTCAGAAATGTGGCAGCAAGTATTCCAGACCCGCCAAAACCTTCACTGGCGGGAAAACCCAGAGGCGTATGTCGCGAATCCTGCCTCAGCGCGCTGTGGCGCAGCAGAAAATCAACCCGCCACAGCTCTGGCGGGAAGGACTTAAGCCCCGCCTCTGGCGCGAGAGTTCCCGCTCCACCTCAGGCAGGAAGTGAACCCTGACCGCCTTGTGGAGTGAAGAGGCAGCGCACCCCATCCGGCTGCATCGCGGTACAACTCGGGCCTCCTTTGCGGACACTTACTCCGGTCTGGGACGGAGAGTGCCCCTCTACATGCATCGAGTTTGCTAGCTGCCGGACTTCTCTGCAATAGGGCAAAATGGCGGACCATCCTCAGCAGCCATTTTTCCGGTGGGACCCCGCGTTCAACCCTGCGGAGGACCTCTTCCATATCGGTGTCCAGGTTCCGTATGCACCGGAGGGTTTTGTTTTGTTTTGGGGAACCTGCCGGAGCCAGCCCAGGCGGGCGAGAAACCGCTGCTATTCCCTTGGGCTCCCTCTGCCCTGGAAGCTATCTCAGAAGAGCCCAACACTCCTGTAGCCATTGCTGACCGTCCTGCGGAGTATCCAGGACCACCTGCTAAGAGGCCCAGGCTGTTCGGTGAGAAACCCTGCCAGCTACAGAGGTTACCACCGCCAGCGCAACAGCGCCCCCCAAGAGCTACAGGTCAGTCCAGGAACAACAATCGTTCAGCTGTCAGCAATGAAGAAGTTACAGCCTGCGGTCATCATCAAGCTCCACAGCGCCCCAGCACAGAGAGTCAGCCAGAGAAGTGCCTGTCTCCTTCCTTTGCTGAGATGCCTGCCGCCGCAGATGACCTCCCCTGCTGTTCCAGCTCCAGCTTTGGTGTGTTCCATGTCAGCAGTTCCAGTGTCTACCACCAGATGTCTTCAGGTGACAGATCTCAACACTGCTTTCTTCACCCAGGCTGATGATGTCCATGCTGCAGTTCCTGCTCCAAGCGCTGCAGCCATTGCTCTGAGCAACAGCAAGATTAACCCTGAAGGGCTGTAGCCCACTTCAGGTACTGTGCTTATGTACCTATTGTATATTTCTGTCCTTCCCCAAGAGCCAGAGACTTTCCTGAGACTCTCACCCTTATTTATCTCAGTCAAGAGACATTCCTGAACTGATACTGTCATGTGCTATGATAGCACCCCTCCTCTGCCACAGCAGAGATTTCTTCAAAGGACTCTGTCCTCTCCAAATAGAGGAGACCCTTTGTTTCTTTAGTGCACTTTTCCCACATCAAGGGTTGTACCAGAAGATGGACTTTGTCATAGAGACCTTCTGAGACTTTTGCCAGATACTACCAAGGAAAAGTTGCCACTTTTTTATTATCATTTTGCACTTAATGCCTTCCTTTTTAGGTACGGACATTATGTTTGCACTTCCATGCCTTTCCTTTCAGGTAAAGAGACATTTTTATTCTGCTACCCTGAGTAGCCTATCTACCTATGTAACGTTTGTAACGTTCAAGATGTGTACCCATTGGGCTCCTAAGCCAATGTGATCTTAACCTGTTGCACACTGTCATATCTGCCAGTAGTCGTGCAATAACCCTTTCATAGGCTTTTCAGGTTGTTAGTGTGGCTGTGTCGGACCGTCTTTCATGTAAAACACTGACGCTACCTGATCCCTCAAACTGAGGTTTGCATATGGGGTAGTCCGTAAACTGCGGGTCTTTAGGGGACCGGGTGTTACACAGTTAGCACCTGGATGCCACCCTACATGGGTAAGGATGCCAGTCAGGAGGTACTCGTGTCGCATATGCTAACGCAATGCAGATAGACACCTTATATAATTGCCGCCAGGGAAGAAGCGTTGATATAACAAATATACAGGCCTTGGTGCAAGGAGTGGATTACAGGACATGACACCACACCTTTCCACTGTACAGTTCGGTTTAATGGCGTCAGCGACCAACTGTCATACAGCTACATGTTTTGTCTTAGTCCGACACAACCCAGGTGCCGTCTCCAGGACCATAGGCGTTTGTCCCTACACCTCACATAGCCTGCACTTCCCAGAGGTGCCCTTAGCCCTCTGTGCCCCAAAACATCTATAGTCGAGCCGAGGGCGGCTCTTTCAATTGCCCCCGGGGTATGCAAACACCTCGCCGATGCAATGGCGAGGGAGGGTTTGCGAATACGTCCCAACTGCGTGTAATACATACACACTGGTTCTGATAGGACAGGGACATTGCAGTGGTTAATCTGCCTGGCAAGGCAGAAGTTATCTGTGTATGATGTAAGATGCATTATCCAATGATCTGTGTTACATCCTGTCCAATGTAGCTGAGATGTAATGGAGGAGCAGCCACCACCTGACAGGGGAGTTACAGACCCTGTCAGGAACCTTCCAGAAAGGGGCAGTCTCCCAGGAGGGAGAAGAGACCAGTTCCAGTCAGACCTCTGGGTCTGCAGGGCACAAGATCAGAACAGCTAGAGACTAGTTTAGCCTAGCTCAGATGAGAAGAGAAGCAGACTGGGTTACCCCAGTCCAGACTCTATCCAGCCAGCATACCAGATAAGAGCAGGAAGAGCCTAGCCCCTGCCTCTGAAGAGTGGAGCTAATAGATTAGAGTTAGTGAGGAAAGGGGTATCATCTACCTTCAAGGGTGATACCTGAAGCACTCCAGGACAAGCTGAAGCTTCCTATTAGGACACAGCTACCTCCCAGCCTGCCCTCTGCATCAGGCTGGCGATCTACCTCTGAGGCTCCCTCCAAAAGCATCTCAGTACTCCACCATCTTGTTAAAGGCACGTTGCTGATGTTCTGTCGGTTCCAATAAAGAACTGTAAGTGTTTCTGTTCAACCTCTGCCTCCGTCTGGTCCCCTGCTACTCCGGCTGTCACCATCACGGGCACCCTGTCCACCACACAGAGACTCATACTCTAGACACCCAAAGGGTTGCCCCAGGGAGATCCGCTATAGCAGCCTCTCCCTCATCATTTCTTGCCAACACCACCCTGCTGGAGACCTGCCAGGCTGTGACAGGACAGCCCTCCGGTTCCCCATACCAAGCACCGTGACCCAAGCGTGGCTTAGGCCGCAACCGCCAGCCACTCAGGTACCGCGGGCCCCGGCTGTCTCCAGGCCGCACCTCAAAGGCTAGGCCCCGGTGGGGGATGTTGCACATTATATATATATGAGGAGACACACAGGTACACAGAGGATGTATACATATATATAAGAGGGAGACACACAGGTACACAGAGGATGTATACATATATATAAGAGGAGACACACAGGTACACGAGAGGATGAACATAATATGAGAGGAGACACACATGGTACACAGAGGCTGTATACATAATATATGAGAGACACACAGGGTACACAGAGGATGTATACATATATATAAGGGAGGCACACAGTACACAGAGGCTGTATACATACATATATGAGGAGACACACACTCTGGTATGTGCCTGTGCTGGATAGAGTCTGGATGGGTCACCACGTCTGCCTTTCCTTCTCATCCTCTGAGCTAGCTAAACTGTCTCTAGGCTGTTCTGATCTTGTGCCTGCAGACCCAGAGGGTCTGATGAACTGGTCCTTCTCCTCCTGGAGAGACGGACCCTTTAGCGAAGGTTCCTGACAGGGTCTTGTAACTCCCTGGTCAGGTGGTGGCTGCTCCTCCAATTACATATCAGCTTACTTGGACAGGATGTAACACAGATCATTGGATAATCGCATCTACATCATACACAGATAACTTCTGCCTTGCCAGGCAGGATTAACCACGCAATGTCCCTATGTCCATCAGGACCATGTAGTGTATGGTGTTAACGCAGGTTGGGACGTATTCGCAAACACTCTACCTCGCCATTGCATCGGCGAGGGTGTTGCATAGTATACATCTCTCCTGTGTACCTGTGTGTCTCCCTCATATATTATGTAAACCAGCCTCTGTGTCCTGTGTGTCTCTCTCATATATCTGTATACATCCGTCTGTGTACCGTGTGTCTCCTCATATATGTATGTATACAGCCTCTGTTACCTGTTGTCCTCCTCTTATAATATATGTATACATCCTCTGTGTACCTGTGTGTCTCCTCATATATATATATACTGTATCTGTGCTCTGTGTACCCTGTGTGTCTCCTCATATATGTATGTATAACAGCCTCTGTGTACCTGTGTGCTCCTCTCTATATATATGTTATCCTCTGTGTACCTGTGTGTCTCCTCTTATATATATATGTATACATCCTCTGTGTACCTGTGTGTCTCCTCATATATATGTATACATCCTCTGTTGTACCGTGTGTCTCCTCATATATGTATGTATACAGCCTCTGTGTCTTGTGTTGATTGTGTTCATCTTTGTAGAACTGTTTAATGATTGTATTGGAGACAGGCACAACCAAGCTTCGCTAGGAGAGCTATCATCTTTTAGGTCATGGCTCATACTCCTCCCTCTGTAATAATTGGTGAATGATAATAGAAGTGAAAAAAGATGAACATCTTAGGGAGAAGGTTATAGAATAGGAGAGATGAGGACCTAGGTAAAAGTAGGAGAGAAGATAAGAACAATGTCTAGAGAAGAAAAAGAAAGAAAGTTCACATACAACAGAAGAATAAAGACAAACATGTGAGAGAAATAATCTCTGTTAGAACTGGGACCAAGATTTCCCTACACTGGGAGGATAATGACAGTCTGCTGACCGGCAATAAGAGACAGATCAGATGTTTGTGAGGAAAAGACTGATGGGCCTACACAAAGCAAAGCTGATACAGACTTGTTGACAGAATATTTTTAACAAGTTAAAAATGGTGGAATTATTACTACTCCCCCCTCCATAGACTATTACAATTTACACTACACACACAGCTTGTACTACTCTCATCCTCCATGACTGTAATACACTACACATCTTGTACCTCCCAATCCTCCATAGACTGTATTATCTACACAAGCCTTGTACTACTCCCATCCTCACCCCCCCCCCCCCCTATACTGTATTACACTACACAGCTTGTACTACTCCCATCATCCCTCCATAGACCTATTCACTACACAGCTTGTACACTCCCACCTCCCCTAGCCTGTAATACCTACACAGCTTGTACTACTCACTCGCCCATCCTCCATAACTGCATTATACTACACAGCTTGGCTATCCCATCCTCCATAGACTGTATTACACGACAGGACAACAGCTTGTACTACTCCCATCCTCCATATACTGTATTACACACTACAACCAGCTTGTACTACTTACTCCCATCCTCCATAGACGTATTACATCTACAAGCTTGTACTGCTCCCATCCTCCATAAATGTATTACCCTACACATATGTATCTATCTCCCATCCTCCATAGAATCTATATCACTACACGCTTGTATACTCCCTCCTCCATAGACTGTAATTCACTACACACACTACACTCTTGTACTAACGTCCCCTCCTCCATAGACTGTATTACACTACACAGCTTGTTCTACTCCCATTCTCCATAGACTGTAATACACTAAAACGGCTTGTACTACTCCCATCCTTCATAGACTGCCTTCGACTACACAGCTTTTACTCCCCCTCCTCCATCACTGCATTACACTACCCAGCTTGTACTACGCCATCTCCATAGAATGCAATACACTACAACAGCTTGTTCTAACTCCCATCCTCCATAGACTGTTTACACTACACAGCTTTTACTACTCCCATCCTCCATGACTGGTATTACACTACACAGCTTGTACACTCCCATCCTCCACAGAACTGTATATACTACACAGCTTTTATTACTACTCCTACCCCTCCTCCATAACTGCTTAGCTACACAGCTGTACTACTCCTCCTCCATAGACTGTTTACATTAACAGCTTTTACCTCACTATCCCTCCTCCATAGACCTGTATTACACTACACAGCTTTTACTATCCCATCGCTCCATAGACCTGTTATTACACTAACACAGCTTTACAACTCCATCCTCCACAGACTGTATTTACTACCAGCTTTTACTACTCCCCAATCCTCCATAGACTGCATTAGACTACACAGTTGTACTACTCCCATCCTCCATAGACTGATTACCTTACACCGCTTTTTACTACTCCCATCCGCCATAACTGTATTTACACTCCACAGCTTGTACTACTCCCATCCTCCACAGACTGTAATTATACTACACAGAGCTTTACTACTCCCATCCTCCAAGACTGTATTACCTACACACACACTTGTTCTATCACTCCCCATCCTCTAACTTAGTACATTACACAGCTTTTACTACTCTAACCCATCCCCATAGACTGTATTACACTAACCAGTCTTGTATGTACTACTCCCATCCTCCCCAGACTGTATTATACTACACAGCTTGTCTAAAACTACTCCCATCCTCCATAGACTGTATTACACTATACATCGTGTACTAACCCCCATCCTCCCTCGACTGTATTACACTATACAGCTTGTACTCCCCCCAATCCTCCATAGACTGTATTACACTACACAGCTTGTACTACTTACTACTCCCATCCTCCTAGACTGTATTACACTATCAGCTTGTACTACTCCCCATCCTCCATATACCGGCATTAGACTAACACAGCTGGTCTACTAAACTCCTACTCCCATCCTCCATAACTGTATTACCCTAACACATCGCTTGTCCTACTCCCATCCTCCATCGACTGCATTAGACTACACAAGCTGTACTACTCCATCCTCCATTAGACTGTAATCCTACAACAGCTTTTTACTACTCCCATCCTCATATACGGGTTGCATTAGTACTACATACACACTTTTACTACTTAACTAACTCCCATCCCAGAGACTGTATTACACCTACACAGCTTGTACTACTCTACGCTCCCATCCTCCATAGACTGTAATACACAAAACGGCTTGTACTACTGCCCATCCTCCATAGATTGTATTACACTACACAGCTTTATACGCCCTCCTCCATAGACTGTATTAACACTCCACAGCTGGTTTAACTCCCATCCTCCATAGACTGTATTAGCACTACACAGCTTGTACTACTCTTCCCCATCCTCCACAGACTTTATTAATACTACAACCGCTTTTACGACTCTCCATCCTTCATAGACTGCATTAGACTACACAGCTTTACTACTCCCATCCTCCATAGACTGTCATTACACACACAGGCTTGTACTACTCCTCCTCCATAGACTGTATTAGACCTACAACAGCTTGTACTACTCCCATCCTCCACATACTGTATTATACTACACAAGCTTTTACTACTACTACTCCCATCCTCATAGACTGCATTAGACTCACAGCTTTTACTACTACTACTCCCCATCCTCCCTAGACGGTTTACACTCACACAACTTGTTCTACTCCATCCTCCATAGACTGTATTACATTACCAGCTTTTTACTACTCCATCCTCCATAGCACTGTATTACCCTACACACTTGTACTACTCACTCCCATCCTCGCCACCCACTGTATATACTACACAGCTTGTACTACTCCCATCCTCCATAGACTTGTATTCACTATACAAGCTTGTACTACTCCCATCCTCCATAGACTGCATTAGACTACACACATCTTGTACTACTACGCTACTCCCCATCCTCCATAGACTTTATTAACCACCCTACACAGCTTGTACTACTCCCATCCTCCATAGACTGCATTATACTAGACACAGCTTGTACTACTCCCATCCTTCCTCCATAGACTGTATACACTACACAGCTTTTAACTACGCCCATCCTCCATAGACTGCATTAGGACTACCAGCTTTTACACTACTCCCTCCTCCATAACTGTATACACTACACATCTTGTACTACTCCAATCCTCCATAACTGCATACACTACACAGCTTGTTCCACTCCCATCCTCCATAGACGGTATTACAACTACAACTCTTTTATCTACTTTAACTACTCCCATCCTCCATATACTGTATTACAATACACGCTTTACTTACTCTCCATCCCCATAGACTGCAATACAACTACACAGCTTGTCTACTCCCATCCTCCATGACTGTTATACCTACCAGCGTTTACTACTCCCTCCTCCATAGACCTGTACTGACACTACACACTTGTACTCGCCCATCCTCCACAACTGTATTATACTACACAGCTTTTACTACTCCCCTCCCATCCTCCATAGACTGCATTAGACTACAACACAGCTTGTACTAACTCCCATCCTCCATATACTGTATTACACACACAGTCTTGTTCTACTCCCATCCTCCATAGACTGTATTACATTCACACTTTTTATACTCCCATCCTCCATAACTGTATTACAACACTACACACAGCTTGGTAATACTCTCCATCTCATAGACTGTATTACACTATACAGCTTTTACTATACTACTCCCATCCTCCATAGACTGCATATACTACACAGCTTGTTCTACTTCCCATCCCTCCATAGACGGTTTATACTACAAGTTTTACTGACTCCCATCCTCCACAGACTGTATTATACTACACGCTTGTACTACGCCCCTCCTCCTAGACTAGTATACACTACACAGCTTTTTCTACTCCCATCCTCCATAAGACTGTATTACACTACAACAAGCTTGTTACTACTCCCATCCTCCATAGACTGTATTACACTACACACGTGTACTACTCCCATCCTCCATAGACTGTATACACTACACATCTGTCCACTTACTTTCCCATCCTCCATAGACTTGCATTCGACACACAGCTTGACTAATCCCATTCCTCATCGACTGTATACACTACACAGCTTGTACTACCCCCATCCTCTCATAGACTGCATTATACTCCAACGCTTGTACTACTCCCATTCTCTCCATATACTACTGCATTAGCCTACACAGCTTGTACTACTACTCCACGCCTCCATAAGACTTATTACACCCTACACAGCTTGTACTCTCTATCCTCCATAGATCAGATATACTACACCAGCTTGTACTACCTCCATCCTCCAGACGTGTATCACTACACAGCTTGTTCTACTCCCATCCTCCAATGACTGCATTACACTACACAGCTTTACTACTACTACACTCATCCTCCATAGACTGGTATACACTACACAGCTTGTACTACTCCATCCTCCAAAGACGCATTAGATCACAGCTTACATCATTACTACTTCCCCATCTCCATAACTGATTTAGTACTATACAGCTTGGTTACTACTCCATCATCCTCACATAGACTGGATAGCTACACACAGCTTGTATACTCTCCCATCCCTCCATAGACGTATACACCTACACAGCTTGTACTACTCCCATCCTCCATAGACTTCCATTAGACAACAGCTTTTACTACCACTACTTCACTTATTACACTACCAATCTACCATCCCAACTTATTATATCAACACAGCGTGTCTACTCCCTCCTCCATAGACTGTAATCCTACACACAACAAGCTTGTTCTAATCCCATCACTCCATAGACTGTAGTACACTAGCACAGCTTGTCTACTCCCATCCTCTAGACTGTAAGACACTAAACCGGCTTGTACTACTCACTCCCATCCTTCCATCAGACTGAATTAACGCCTAACACGCTTTTTGTACTACTCAATCCTCCATAGACTGCTAATACATTACACAGGCTCTGTACTAACAGTCCCATCCTCCTAGACTGCTAATACACTAAAGAGCGGCTGTTTTCTACTCCCATCCTCCATAGACTGATCTTACGACTACACGGCTTTGTACTACTACACTCTCCTCCAATAGCTGTAATTACACTACACAGTTGTACTTACAAACTCCCATCCTCCACTAGAGTATTACACTACAACATTGTTTCTACTACCTCCATCCTCCAAGCGGATGACATACCTACCGGCTTGTCATCCCATCACTCCATAGACTGTATTACAACTACACAGCTTGTACTACTCCATCCGCCATAGACTGTAGATACACTAACGGCTTTTCTACTCCCATCCTCCATGACGTGTATTCATTTACTGTTACAAACCACAACATTTCATAACTTTACACTAGCAGCTTTCAACTCCCATCCTCCAAGACTGTATTATCCTACACAGCTTTGTACTACTCCATCCTTCCATAGACTGTATTAGCACACAACAAGTTGTTACTACTCCCATCCTCCATAGACTGTAGTATACTACACAGCTTTATATCGCCCATCCGTCCATAGACTGTATACACTACACAGCTTTGTACTACTCCCATCCACAGCGTTTAACTAAGATTTACTACCCTGCCTCATAGACTGTACACTAACACACAGCTTGTTCTACTCCCATCTCCATAGAACTGTATTACAACTACACAGCTTTGTACTACTCCATCCTCACATATGACATTAACTACACAGCTTGTATACTCCATCCTCCATGACTGTATTACGCTAACAACAGCTCTGGGTTCTACTACTACTCCCTCTCCATAGGACTGTTATTTACACTATATCCTACAGCTTGTACTACTCCCACCTCCATAGACTGATTACACTATAAGCTTGTACTACTACCCATCCTCCATAGACTGTATTACACTACCCAGCTTGATTCTACTGCCATCCTCCATCGACTGTATTACACTACACAGCTTGATACTACTCCCATCCTCCATGAGACTGCATGTACGCTTGATACTACTCCCATCCAGACTTATCCTACAAGCTTGTACTACTCCCTCCCTAGGAAGCATGCCACTTGACTTACTCATCTCCATAGACGGTATTGACCACACAGCTTTATAGTCCTCCTATGCATAAACACAGTTTTATACCTCCCATCCTCCATAGACTGATTACACTACACAGCTTGTATACTCCCACCTCATAGACTGTATAACTCACTACACAGCTTGTGTACTACTCCCATCCTCATAGATCTGATACAACTACACAGCCTCTTGTTCTATCCCATCACTCCATTAACTGTATTACACTACACAGCTGTACTACTACTACCCATCTCGCCATAGGACTGTATATACACTACACAGCTTTATCTTAACTATCAAAAAAGGTATTTTCTACATTTACACCCCATCTCCATAATGCTTTACATCTACACAGCTTGTTAAATACACAACCATCCTCCTTAGATGTATTACACCTACACAGCTTTACTCATCCCATCCTCCATAGACTGTCTATAGCACTACTACCAGCTTGTGACTATCCCATCCTCCAGACTGTATTATCACATACACAGCTTGTAACTCTCCATCCCCATAGTACGCATTAGGACCCTACACAGCTGGTACTACTTCCCTCCTCAAACTGATTAACTACAAACACGCTTGTTACTACTCCATTCCCTCCATAGACTGTATTAAATCTACACAGCTTGTTACTACTCCATCCCCTAGATGTATTACCTACAACAGCTTGTTCTAATCCTCCAAGATTATCTAACAGTTGACCTCCCATCCTCATAGACTGTATTAACATACACGCTTGTACTAACTCCCATCCTTCATAGCTGTATTCAACCTACACAGCTTTTACTACTACTACCATCCTCCATAGGACTGTATGTACACTAACACAGCTTGTAACTACTCCATCCTCCATAGACTGCTTAGACATCAGCTTTGTATCACTCCCATCCTCCATAGACTGCTAATACACTACACAGCTTTGTACTACTCCCATCCTACATAACGCATTAGAACTACAGCTTGACTACTATCCAGCCTCCATAGACTGTATTACCTACACAGCTTTTGTCTCCATCTCAAGGCAATACACACAGTTGTCCACTCCCATCCTAAAGACCTGTAGTTACACTACAACGCTTGTACTATACTCTCCATCCCCATAGACTGCATTACTACACAGCTTTACTACTCCCATCCTCATAGACTGCTATACACTACTACACTTGTCTACTCCCATCCTCCATAGACTGTTGATTCACTACAACAGCTTTGTACTACTCCCATCCTCCATAGACTGTATTACACTACACAGCTTGTTCTACTCCCATCCTTCCATAGACTGTATTAACTACACACAGCTTTTTTACTACTCCATCCTCCATAGAGTGTACTCCTACACGCTTCTACTCCCATCCTTCCATAGACTGATTACACTACACAGACGTGTCTACTTACTCCCATCTCCATAGACTGTATACATTCTACCAGATTTTAAACTACTCCACTACCTCCTTATAGACTGATTCAGACTACCACAGCTTGTAATACTCATCCCTCCATTAGACCTGTATTACACTATAAGCTTGTACTAGGCCACTCCCATCTCCTCTAGACTGGATTTACCTATCACCGCTTTTACTCTTACTACCATCCTCCATGAGACTGTTGATTACAACAGCTTGTCTCTTCCCAACTCCATAGACTGTCATTATACACACAGCTTGTCTTACTCCCCCCTCCATAGACTGTATTACCTACAACCACATTTAACTACTCCTACTCTCCATTGACTGGTACGACTACACAGCTTGTTACTATCCCATCATCCATAGACTGTATTATACTTAACAGCTTGTTACTACTCCCATCCTCCATAGGAGCTGTATTACACTACACAGCTTGTATCTATTCCCATCCTCCTAGACTGTATTAACATACAAGACTTGTACTACTCCATCCTCCATAGACTGTGATTACACTACACAGCTTTGTACTACATCCCTCCTCCATAGACTGTTATTACTACCACAGCTTGTTACTACTCCTCCCATGCCTCATTAACCAGCTGTCACTCCTCTCACATGAGACTGATTACCCGTACAACAGCTTGGTACCCCATCCCTCCATAGCTGCTAACCTACACACGGCTTTCTACCCATCCTCCAAGACTGAACATAACTACACACTTTACGACTCCCCATCCTCCATAGACTGGATTACTAGACTACACAGCTTTAACTACTCCCATCCTCCATAGACTTAATGTACACTACACAGCTGTTACTACTACCCATCCTCCATGACTGGACTACACTAACGCTTGTACTACTCCATCCTCCATAGACTGTATACCTACACCTTTACTACTACTCCATCCTCCATAGACTTGTATACACTAACAGGCTTGTACTACACCCATCCTCCATAGACTGTATGTACATCTACACAGCTTGTTCTACTCCATCCTCCATAGACGTATTACACTACACAGCTTTTTACTACATCCCCATCCTCCATAGACTGTATTAGACTACACAGCTTGTACTACTCCCATCCTCCATAGACTGTATTACACTACACAGCTTGTTCTACTCCCATCCTCCATAGACTGTATTACACTACACAGCTTGTACTACTCCCATCCTCCATAGATGATAAACACACAGCTTGTACTACTCCCATCCTCCATCGATCATACCACACCACTTGTTCTACTCCCCCTCCATAGACTGTATTCCACTACACAGCTTGTACTACTACTCCCCAATCCTCCATAGACTGGCATTACGACTGACACAGCCGTTGTACTAACTTCCCATCCTCCATAGCTGTAAATTAACACTACACATATCTTTTCTACTCCCATCCTCCATAGACTGTATTACACTACACAGCTTGTACATACTCCCCATCCTCCATAGACTGTCATTACACTACACAGTTGTTCTACTCCCATCCTCCATAGACTGTATACACACACAGCTTTCTAACTCTTGTTCTACTCCCATCCTCCATAGACTGTATTACACTACACAGCTTGTACTACTTACTCCATCCTCCAAACTGTATTACCTACACACTGGTTCTACTCCCATCCTCCATAGACTGTATTACACTACACAGCTTGTACTACTCCCATCCTCATAGACTGTATTACACTACACAGGCTTGTTCTTATCTTCCCATCCTCCATGGACCTGTTTATTCACTCACAGCTTGTACTACCCCATCCTTCATAGCTGTATTACACTACACAGCTTGCCTACTATACCCCATCCTTCATAGCGTATACAACTACAACGCGTTTACTCACTCCCATCCTCCATAGACTGTATTAACTACACCCAGTTGTACTACTCCCGCATTCATAGACTGCAGTTAGACTACACAGCTTTTACTAATCCCATCGCTCCATAGACTGTATTACCCTACCACAGCTTGTATCTCCCATCCTCCATTATTACTACCACTTTATACCCCTCCCTAGACTGTATTACAACTACAAGCTTGTGCTACTCCCATCCTCATAGGACTGTTTACAGTCACAGCTTGTAACTCTCCCATCCTCTTCATAGACGTATTAACACTAACAGCTTGTACTACTCCCAATTCCTCCACAGAGACTGATTTACGCCTACACAGCTTGTACTACTCCCATCCTCCATAGACTGTATTACACTACACAGCTTGTACTACTCCCATCCTCATAGACTGTTTACTACAAGTGTACTACTACCCCATCCTCCATAGGACTATTACCTACACAGCTTTTACTACTTCCCATCCTCCATAGACTGTATTACACTACACAGCTTTTAACCACTACTCCCAAGTGTTCTCCTCCTCATAGACTTTAATTCACATTATCTCATCATCATGACTGTATACTACCCTTAACTCCCATCCTCAATGACTGTATTACACTACACAGCTTGTATACTCCCATCCTCCATAAAGACTGTCATTGACCTACCAGTTGATTACTCCCATCCTCCATAAATGTATATCACAATACACAGCTTGTACTACTTCCCATCCTCATAGACTGTAATTAACACACACATCTTTACTACCACTTTACTACTCCCACCTCCATGACTGGTATTTACTACTACAGCTTGTTCTACTCCCATCTACCATAGACTGTAAACTAATAGGCTGACTACCCCTCTTAATGCCTATTAGACAAACGCTACTACCCATCCTCATTGACTTGCTCATACACACTGTACTGCCTCCTCATAACTCAATACACGACACAGCTTTGTTCCTACTCCCATCTCATAGATGTCTTAACTACACAGCTTTACTACTCCCATCTCATCAGACTGTATTTACACTACCAAGACTTGTACAACTCCCATCCTCCAAGACTGTATTACCTACAGCTTTTTCTAACCCTCCATCCTCCATAGATGTATTACACTCACGACACTTGTATCTACTTCCATCCTCCATAGACTGTATTACATACACAAACCGCTTTACTACACTTCCCATCCTCATTAGACTGTATTACCTACACAGCTTTACTACTACTCCATCCTCCCTAGACTGTATTACAACTACACCAGCTTGTACAACTCCATCCAAACGTATTCTACACCGTTACACCTCCTATCTGCTTAGACTACCAGTTTGTCTCCTCCCATCCCCATAGACTGTATTACCACTACACAGCTGTGTACTACTCCCATCCTCCAGACGGATTACACTGCACACAGCGTGTACACTACTCCATCCTCCATAGACTGTATTAATTACAACTACACCATCTTGTACTACTCCCATCACTCCATAATGTATACACTACACAGCTTGTACTCTTCCACGTACTACACGCTTTACTCCTCTCATAGACTGCATTACGACTACACCAGCTTGTTAATACTCCCCACCGCTCCATAGACCTGTATTATACTATACAAGTTTGTCTACTCCCATCCTCCATGAGCTGTCATTAACTATCACAGTTGTATCGCGCCCATGCCTCCTAGACTTTAACTTACACTACACGCTGTCTACTCCCTCCTGCCATAGACTGTATTACACTACACAGCTTGAACTCCATCCTCACTGACTGTATTACCTAACAGCTTGTACTACTACCACCTCATAGACTGATTAACTACACAGGCTTGTAAACTACTCCCATCCTCCATAACTGCTACACTACCAAGCTTGTATCTAAACCCCATCCCTCCATCCAGACTGATTATACTAACCAGCAGGTCTAAGATAACCGGGATCGACTGGGTGAACCGAGGTAAAGATGTAGATAGACGTGGACGGGGACAGCTTGTGTGGAAGGGAGAGAAGTAAGAGGTTCCATACGGTCGATAGGAACGTGGCTAATTAGACAACAGGAGGAAAACTGAAATTTGATGTAACTCTGCGATGGCGTTTTCGGATAGGACTGGATTACACTAACTGCGAAAGCAGACTGAACCATCCTATAAGTAGATGTAAACCTTCGCTTGTGATCCTCCTCCCATCCATACCGATTGTATTACACACACAGCTTGTACTACTCTCCCACTCCTCCATAGAACTGTATTACATCCTACACAGCGTTGTTCTACTCCCATCCCCATAGACTGTATACCTAACACCAGCTTGTACTACCCCATCCTCCATAGGACTGTTTATACCTACACCCGCTTGATACTACCCATCCTCCAGTAGACTGCATTCGACCTACACAGCTTTACTACTCCGATCCTCACATAGACTGCATACACTACACAGCTTTTACTACTCCCATCCTCCATAGACTGTATTAACTACAAACTAACGCTTGTACTACTCCCATCCTCCACAGACTGTATACTACAATTTACTACTCACTCCAAGCTGATTTAGGCTCGTTACTACTCCACACCTCCATAGACTGTATTCATCATCCAGCGTTACTACACCTATAGATTTCTACAACTACTACCGCATCCTCCATAACTGTATTACCCACAATACAGCTTGTACTACCCCATCCTCCATAACTGTATATACCTACACAGCTTGTACTACTCTCCCCATGAATTTCACTTCAGCTTGCTTTCTCGCATAGATGCATTAGCCTACACAGATGGTCTACTCCTAACCCATCCTCCATAGACTGATTTACAACTACACAGCAGTTACTTACTCCCATCCTCTATAGATCTTATAACCTCCACAGCTTGTTCTACGCCCATCCTCCATAGACTGTATCATTACAACTTTATACATAGGCATTAGACCAAGCTTTTACTACTACCATCCTCCATAGGACGTTATTACACGAACACACAGCTTGTACACTCCCATCCTCCATAGACTGATAATACACCCTTTCCACAATCCAAGCTTGATACGCTTTACTCCCATCCTCCATAGACTGTAATTCACTAAACAGAGCTTGTACTACTCTCCTCATCCTCCATAGACTGGCCTAAAAACTACAACACAGCTTGTTATCCTACTCCCATCCTCCAGAGACTGTATTACTATACAGGCTGTGTACTACTCTCCCATGCCTCCATAGACTGTATATACACAGCTGACTATCATCCAGGCTTTATACTACCTACTTTACTACTCCAATCCTCCATACGCATTAGACTGACAGTGTCTCATCTCAGCTGTAAACTACACAGCTTGTACTACTCCATCCTCCATAGACCTGTATTACATTACAAGCGTTGTACTACTCTCACCCATCCTCCATAGACTGTATACCCTACACAGCTTGGTGTCATTGCAAAATAGAACAGTGCTATTTTACGAGACCCCCTACAATGTGGATGTTACTACTTGTTTTTATTGTGGGCACGCGAGACGCAGAAGGGAAGGAGGACCTGCAGCTGCAGGATTTTAGTTTCCTCATTGGCCCATTTTGTAGAACTCTAAAAATTTTAGCTTTTTTCTTTATTAGGGCCATGGATGGCATGTTTTTTTTGCGGGACAGATGGCTTTTTCGCAGTGTTACCATTTTGGGGTGGTAATCTTATACTCCTATTGTTCAAATTGATCACTTTTTTTTTTTTATAGGCTTGATAAAAAGCAAATCAATTCTGTACTAGATTTTTTTCTGGTGTTTCTTTGCCAATAAACCTAAGTGGGGAAAATATCATATTTTGCACGCCCGTCTTCCCCAATTGGCATAACATTGTTCCTTTTCTTGTTAGGCAGGATATTGCGGGCTTTTTTTTTGGCAGGACATTTGTACTTTTGGCATTCTGAGTACATATGTGTTTTGATTCACTTTTCATTGCCACTTTTTGTGGTGAAATAGGAAAAAATCATAATGCCACATACTTCCTCTTTGCTTCCAGATAACAATGAGCACTGGAGATACCCCACCCCCTACTATACTTGACTGTAAGCAGCTGAAGCCAGAACTGGTCATGGTAATGGAGCAGTACCACAGAATAGAAGCATGAGAAGATGAGATGAATGAGATGTAATAACCATTGCTATCCTTAGTTAGGTTTATTGTCCTAACCTCTCCCCCGCATTAGGAGCCTTTTAAAAGGAAACCGACCACTTGTATGGCAGGTTTTCTGACCAGATAAGAGCAGGAAGAGCCTAGCCCCTGCCTCTGAAGAGTGGAGTATTAGATTAGAGTTAGTGTAGTGAGGAAAAGGGGTATCATCTTACCTTTGAAGGTGATACCTGAAGCCCTACAGGACAAGCTGAAGCTTCCTACCAGGACACAGCTGCCTCCCAGCCTGCCCTATACATCCAGGCTGGTGAACTATCTCCTGAGGCTCCCTCCAACTCACATCTCGGCACTCCATCTACCTGTTAAAGGCACGTTGCTGCGGTTCCTGCCGGTTCAAATAAAGAACTGTAAGTTGTTTTCTTCAACTTCTGTCTCCGTCTGGTCCCTGCTAATACGGCTGCCTTCATCACCGGCACCCTGTCCATCACCCAGAGACTCACACTCGGGACATTAAGGGGTTGCCCCAGGGAGATCCGCTATAGCAGCCTCTCCCTCATCATTTCTTGCCAACACCACCTGCTGGAGACCTGCCAGGCTGTAGGACAGCCCTCCGGTTCCCCCGTATCAAGCACCGTGACAATAGCGTGCTTAGGCCGCAACCGCCAGCCACTCCGGTACCGCGGGCCCCGGCTGTCACCAGGCCTCACCTCAAGGGCTAGGCCCCGGTGGGGGATGTTGCAAGTGGCGTCACGAACAGGATTGATACTTCTGTGCCTTATCACGGCGTTAAAGACTTTCCTTTATTAAAAAGACTGTGCTGCCTAACCCTGCTGCCATCCGGGTTTAGGCCCAAGTAATTGTGTGTTTCTGGATTGAACTGTGTTAATGCTGCCACGTGCTGTCGAGCACCGCTCCAGCACTCAAGAGGTTAATCCCTGCAAGAACTGTACCAGCTCTGCTACATCCGGCGCTGCCGCGCCTGAAGATTTTTACCTCAGAAACTGTGGCGCAGCAAGTAATTCCAGCCCGCCAAAACCTTCACTGGCGGGAAAACCCAGAGGCGTATGTCGCGAATCCTGCCTCAGCGCGCTGTGGCGCAGCAGAAAATTCAACCCGCCACAGCTCCTGGCGGGAAGGACTTAAGCCCCGCCCTCTGGCGCGAGAGTTTCCCGCTCCACCTCAGCGCAGGAAGTGAACCGCTGACCGCCTTGTGGAGTGAAGAGGCAGCGCACCCCATCCGGCTGCATCGCGGTACAACTCGGGCCTCCTTTGCGGACACTTACCTCCGGTCTGGGACGGAGAGTGCCCCTCTACATGCATCGAGTTTGCTAGCTGCCGGACTTCTCTGCAATAGGTCCAAAATGGCGGACCATCCTCAGCAGCCATTTTCCCCGGCTGGGACCCCGGTTCAACCCCTGCGGAGGACCCTCTCCACTATCGGTGTCCAGGTTCCGTATGCACCGGAGGGTTTTCGTTTTGTTTTGGGGAACCTGCCGGAGCCAGCCCGAGCGGGCGAGAAACCGCTGCTATTCCCTTGGGCTCCCTCTGCCCTGGAAGCTATCTCAGAAGAGCCCAACACTCCTGTAGCCATTGCTGACCGTCCTGCGGAGTATCCAGGACCACCTGCTAAGAGGCCCAGGCTGTTCGGTGAGAACACCCTGCCAGCTACAGAGGTTACCACCGCCAGCGCAACAGCGCCCCCAAGAGCTACAGGTCAGTCCAGGAACAACAATCTGTCAGCTGTCAGCAATGAAGAAGTTACAGCTCCTGCGGTCATCATCATGCGCTCCACAGCGCCCCCAGCTACAGAAGGTCAGCCAGAGAAGTGCCTGTCTCCTTCCTTTGCTGAGATGCCTGCCGCCGCAGATGACCTCCCTGCTGTTCCAGCTCCAGCTTTTGGGTGTTCCATGTCAGCAGTTCCAGTGTCTACCA
Organism: Engystomops pustulosus; assembly: GCA_019512145.1. NCBI lineage: Eukaryota > Metazoa > Chordata > Amphibia > Anura > Leptodactylidae > Engystomops > Engystomops pustulosus. Next base: position 57,478,088 of record CM033650.1, read on the forward strand.
CCAGATGTCTTCAGGTGACAGATCTCAACACTGCTTTCTTCACCCAGGCTGATGATGTCCATGCTGCAGTTCCTGCTCCCAAGCCTGCAGCCATTGCTCTTGAGCAACAGCAAGATTAACCCCTGAAGGGCTGTAGCCCACTTCAGGTACTGTGCTTATTGTACATATTGTATATTTCTGTCCTTTCCCCAAAGAGCCAGAGACTTTCCTGAGACTCTCACCCTTATTTATCTCAGTCAAGAGACATTCCTTGAACTGATTACTGTCATGTGCTATGATAGCACCCTTCCTCTGCCACAGCAGAGATTTCTTCAAAGGACTCTGTCCCTCTCCAAATAGAGGAGACCCTTTGTTTCTTTAGTGCACTTTTCCCCACATCAAGGGTTGTACCCAGAAGATGGACTTTGTCATTAGAGACCTTCTGTGAGACTTTTGCCAGATACTACCAAGGAAAAGTTGCCACTTTATTTATTATCATTTTGCACTTAATGCCTTCCTTTTTAGGTACGGACATTATGTTTGCACTTCCATGCCTTTCCTTTTCAGGTAAAGAGACATTTTCTATTCTGCTACCCTGAGTAGCCTATCTACCTATGTAACGTTTGTAACGTTCAAGATGTGTACCCATTGGGCTCCTAAGCCAATGTGATCTTAACCTGTTGCACACTGTCATATCTGCCAGTAGTCTGCATTAACCCTTTCATAGGCTTTTCAGGTTGTAGTGTGGCTGTGTCGGACCGTCTTTCTATGTAAAACACTGACCGCTACCTGATCCCTCAAACTGAGGTTTGCATATGGGGGTAGTCCGTAAACTGCGGGTCTTTAGGGGACCGGGGGTGTTACACAGTTAGCACCTGGATGCCACCCATACATGGGTAAGGATGCCAGTCAGGAGGTACTCGTGTCGCATATGCTAACGCAATGCAGATAGACACCTTATATAATTGCCGCCAGGGAAGAAGCGTTGATATAACAAATATACAGGCCTTGGTGCAAGGAGTGGATTACAGGACATGACACCACACCTTTCCTACTGTACAGTTCGGTTTAATGGCGTCAGCGACCAACTGTCATACAGCTACATGTTTTTGTCTTAGTCCGACACCAACCCAGGTGCCTGTCTCCAGGACCATAGGCGGTTTGTCCCTACACCTCACATAGCCTGCACTTCCCAGAGGTGCCCTTAGCCCCCTCTGTGCCCCAAAACATCTATAGTCGAGCCGAGGGCGGCTCTTTCAATTGCCCCCGGGGTATGCAACACCCTCGCCGATGCAATGGCGAGGGAGGGTTTGCGAATACGTCCCAACTGCGTGTAATCACATTACACTACATGGTCCTGATAGGACATAGGGACATTGCAGTGGTTAATCCTGCCTGGCAAGGCAGAAGTTAATCTGTGTATGATGTAAGATGCTATTATCCAATGATCTGTGTTACATCCTGTCCAATGTAAGCTGAGATGTAATTGGAGGAGCAGCCACCACCTGACCAGGGGAGTTACAAGACCCTGTCAGGAACCTTCCAGAAAGGGGCAGTCTCTCCCAGGAGGGAGAAGAGACCAGTTCCAGTCAGACCCTCTGGGTCTGCAGGGCACAAGATCAGAACAGCTAGAGACTAGTTTAGCCTAGCTCAGATGAGAAGAGAAGCAGACTGGGTTACCCCAGTCCAGACTCTATCCAGCCAGCATACCAGATAAGAGCAGGAAGAGCCTAGCCCCTGCCTCTGAAGAGTGGAGCTAATAGATTAGAGTTAGTGAGGAAAGGGGTATCATCCTACCTTCAAGGGTGATACCTGAAGCACTCCAGGACAAGCTGAAGCTTCCTATTAGGACACAGCTACCTCCCAGCCTGCCCTCTGCATCCAGGCTGGCGATCTACCTCCTGAGGCTCCCTCCAAAAGCATCTCAGTACTCCACCATCTTGTTAAAGGCACGTTGCTGATGTTCCTGTCGGTTCCAATAAAGAACTGTAAGTGTTTCTGTTCAACCTCTGCCTCCGTCTGGTCCCTGCTACTCCGGCTGTCACCATCACGGGCACCCTGTCCACCACACAGAGACTCATACTCTAGACACCAAAGGGTTGCCCCAGGGAGATCCGCTATAGCAGCCTCTCCCTCATCATTTCTTGCCAACACCACCCTGCTGGAGACCTGCCAGGCTGTAGGACAGCCCTCCGGTTCCCCATACCAAGCACCGTGACACAAGCGTGCTTAGGCCGCAACCGCCAGCCACTCAGGTACCGCGGGCCCCGGCTGTCTCCAGGCCGCACCTCAAAGGCTAGGCCCCGGTGGGGGATGTTGCACATATATATATATGAGGAGACACACAGGTACACAGAGGATGTATACATATATATAAGAGGAGACACACAGGTACACAGAGGATGTATACATATATATATATATGAGGAGACACACAGGTACACAGAGGATGTATACATATATATGAGAGGAGACACACAGGTACACAGAGGCTGTATACATACATATATGAGGAGACACACAGGTACACAGAGGATGTATACATATATATAAGAGGAGGCACACAGTTACACAGAGGCTGTATACATATATATATGAGGAGACACACAGGTACACAGAGGATGTATACATATATATCAGTCTCTTACAATATGTTGAAAGTAGGATATTGTATTAGTTATCAGTAGAGATGAGCGAACATGCTCGTCCGAGCTTGATGCTCGTTCGAGTATTAAGGTACTCGAGACGGCTCGTTGCTCGGACGAGTATTTCCCCTGCTCGAGATCGAGCATTTAATTAAAAAAACACAGTGAAGAACAATGAAGAATAGAATAAAAACAGTGAACACAGTGAACACAGGATCATTTAAGTGAAAAACACAGTAAAGAACACAGTGAAGAATAGATTACAGATGTTCGGCACATCTGCTTACTTGTCGGAAGATACGCGCGGAACGGTGCGAACAAAATAGTATGTGAAGAACAATATATATGTGTGAAGAACACATTGAAGAACACGGTGAGCAGGACAGAGACAACGGGGAGCAGCACAGAGACACCGGGGAGCAGCACAGAGACACCGGGGAGCAGCACGGAGACATCGGGCAGCGGCAGCACAGAGACATGGGGCAGCGGCAGCACAGAGACATGGGGCAGCGGCAGCACGGAGACATGGGGCAGCGGCAGCACGGAGACATGGGGCACGGAGACATGGGGCACGGAGACATGGGCA